>MU859338.1:0-33788 GCA_033297205.1 Pseudoneurospora amorphoporcata
TCCGCTCCGCTTAGCTACAAGTGCATAGTTCACTGTAGCGTCCCTATACTAGTACTATCATCATAGGCTAGTTAGGGCATTGCAGCAAACAAAACTAATTATAATTTCCTCTAACAGAGGGCTTAAATAAATTAAAAAGGGTAATTCTAACTAATTTCTTTTCTTTATAATTATTAAAGGCAACGGATTTACGAAAATTATCGTACTATTCGTACAACCTAATATATTTAATAAAATTAGTTTCGTAGTACTAATTTCCAATAGTCTCGGTTATTTAATGATTTAACGTAGTCTTTTTAATACTAAAATTCGAAATAGCCTTAATTTCAGTACGCTAATCCTATTTCTTAATTATATAATCGTAATAATCGCGCTTATAAAAAAAACTATAGATCTACGCTGCGTTAAATAAATCTTTCTCTTATACTTTCTTATTAATAGCAGTCTCCTCTTTAAAAGGTTCGTCTTAATAATTAATAACATCGAATTCTTCTAATTCAACTAGCTAAGGCACGTGGTTCTCTAGATTAATATATTTCTAAAGGCTGAAATCTTAAGCCTAAGAAATAAAGGTATCTTCCTAAGCGGGCCAATTCTTAAGCGCTTTAAACATAATAACATTATTAGATTTGGTCGTAAACGTAGACATTATTGCTTCAGGTTTTTCAGTTTTTCGAATTACTAGCGATAGCTTCAACGATTAAATCAATAAGACTCTTAATTATAAAATATAGGTCTGAAATTAAAAGGTCCAACGAGGCTGTATTGTATACGTTTTTTTCTGTGCTGATCCGCACCTGGCTCGATATCTGGCATCTGGTATAAATCCCGCAGCTGATCTACTCCTCAATCCCGTGACCGTGCACGTGCATATCCCCTGGCCGTCTGACAGGGGGACCTTGTGGCCATTACATCATCGTCCCTTCAACCTTATACCCCTTGTCCTGTCCTTTGTCTCCCTTTTCCATCACATTTCCCGGGAAAGAGCCCGCAGTCATGGATTGCTTCGCAACATTAAACTTTATAGATTACTCGTTCAGAGCGCATGTCATAATATACATGGCGTCTCCCATTTTTTTTTTCCGTCCCAAGTCGATCAGAGTCGTGATGCTCATAATGGCATGAAATGGACCTCATAGTCACCTTCCCTCCGTATCATAATCCCATCTTGCCATATACATGATCCAAAACATCGTCGCCAATATTCCCATAAGCTCGTTCTATAATTAGTATGTGTCCCCCAAGTTGGACAAGTGTATCCAAAAACTTGGTCGTTACTCTAGCCCCATATCTAGAACTAGTGCCGATTGGTTTCCTGGTACCTCGGACGTGACAACATCGGTCGGTCGTAGCTATGTGCAGTTAATCGCGCTGGTTCAGCTCACCCTTTCCAAGTTGCCGCACTTTCCCGCGTAGAGGAAAGTGGTAGAGCCAAAACAAGACGCCCCGTCAGCCTCGTTAGATCCCGCATCCCGTAAATGCTGCTGTTTCCCAAGTCGCTGACTCATTGAGTCCCAACTCGTCGAGTGGGCGCCCGATCGGTCCGGTTGACCACGGCCCCAAGAAACGGCGCTCCTACCCGACTCCGACAGCGTATCCGCAACGCTTATGCGGTATCCCATGTTTGCGCCCTTTATACCGCACCGCCACTAGCCTTGCTGTCAATCTTTGACATGTCCATGCCCTTCTCGTACTGGTGCAGTACCGAGCTATCAAGAGAAGCAGCCTCATCACTAAAAACGTCCACCTTAGTCTCAGCAAACTTGCGCGCACTGATGCCCTTTGAGAAGAGGAGGTCGAGCTCGGCGAAGGTGCGGCCCGTGGGTTCGGGGACGCGGAAGTAGACGTAGATGATGCAGAGGAAGCAGATGCCGGCCCAGAAGAAACCGGTAAAGTTGGACCAGTCCCAGGCGCCGGGGTTGAGCATGTAGGGGGTGAGGACGGCTGTGATGATGCCAACGATGATGCTGTGGATTGTTAGTGTGAACGATCTGAGAAAGGGCTTCCGGGGATGAGAAACTTACTAGAGCACACGACCCAGAGCGATAGTCTTGATCTGTAGTCTCCTAGTCGAAATCTCACCGACAAGCGAGAAACAGACAGTTCCAACCGTCAACTGGTACACCAACGCCCAACCAAGCATGATACTGCCCGTCGCGATCGAGGCCTCCCTGTTATGCGATTCAGGAACCAGACCAAGGAAACCCAGCACAAAGAGCATGCAGAAAAGACCGCACAGTCCATACAGGTAAAGCGATCTCCGTCCAATGCCGCGGCTCATCAGGAACCACGCGCCAAACACGCCTGCCATGTTGATAGCATACTGTCCAAGAGCAAACCCATATGCATCGTCGTCGTTCAAGCCGGCCTGCTTGAGGAAATACGTCGAGTAATTCGAGAACGAGTTTCCGCTCAGATTCTGGATTGCCCACACCATGCACACAATCTCGGTTCTCCTGAGATCATGTCCCTTGAAGCAATCCCAGTAGGTAGCTCCCTGCGTCGTCTTCTCCTCGAGGGCCGTGGTATGAACCATCATGGCAATGGTCTCGTCCGCATCGAATTCGGTTTCGCGGTTCAGGCTGGTTAGACGGAGGAGAGACTTCTTGGCGTCATCCAGACGACCTTTGCGGACAAGCCACCAAGGCGACTCAGGTGCGAAAAGAATTCCCAAGGCCAGGGGAACGGGCCACATCCATTGCAGGGCGTAGGGAATCCGGTAGGCCCATTCATCGTTGCGCTTGAGCATAGACATGATGACTCCGATGGCAATTTCTTGGCCTACGCCCCAGCAGAAGTTGACGTAGGTGGTGAGGTAGCCGCGCATGGCGACGGGGCAGACTTCGGAGGCGTAGGTGATGGTGAGGGTTTGGAAGACGCCCCATGGCTGGGTGACCGTTAGCCGAAGGGCCGCATATGGTGAAATGAGTGGGTAAACTTACGATACCGCAAAGAATCTCAGCAGCCAACAACGTCTGGACATTTTGCGCCGTAAAGAACAGCGAAGTCCACGCGCAAATTAGCATCAAGCAACCGATGACGGTGTACCGATAACCAAAGCGTTCTGATACATATCCATTGATAAGAAGACCGATGAGCTCTCCCACGTTGGCGCCCTACGAGACTGGTCAGCATTGTTCGTTCAATTCAAAGCACTCAGGGTCCATCTCGCACGGCTCATGCTGCAAGCCCTCCCCCACGGATTGTCTCACGACCGGGAACCAAACCCGGACCCGATGCAACGGCACTGGGAGTGGGATCGTGGGAAGCGGCTCAGGCGCATGGCACCGGCACAGACATATCAGATCGCTGCACTTTGGATAGTACTCACGTTACTTAGACCAGCTTGCCACCGAGCGGGAACTTCCCAGTGGCCTGGTGATATCTCCTCGCCGTACTTGCGGGCAAATTGAGGGAAGGCGTCTGTTTTTTGTTAGCAATGGAATCCATCATGTGAAGCGACTTGTCACATGTGAAAAGAGAAGCAAAAGCTCACAAAAATTGTTGATCAAGCAAACATCATAACCCTCCATGACAATGCACGTCGAGATGAGCATGCTCCACGCAATCGCCTTTGGGTACAGCTTGATGCCCTGCAACAGCGTCATCTTTTGCTCCTTGTCGGTTGCTGTTTTGGCGTTTTGAATGATCCGGTCAGCGGTCTCGGTGCGTCGGACCTCCTCCGACTCGTGGAGGCTATCATGCTGAAGACCTTTGGAATCGCTGAATACAATGTCGTCGTTGGATGCCGTGTTGGCTGTGTCCCGGTGGTCGGGTGAAGCCATGTTTGCGGCTTTGGATTTACGTTGCCCCCTTATTGATGTTGTCGTATGGAGTGCTGTCGGCCTGTCGCTACGCCGCTTGGATGTTCCTTTCAAAGTACCACACCGACGGACGGTCAAATGTTCACCGTGACCTTTTTGATGTGGCTAAACAGATGAAGTGGACACCGGTTGTTGTCGTGGTAAAGCCGCAGAGGTAGAAGAATGCCCAAATGAATGGGATCCGACAAAAGGTGAAGGGACGGGCGTGAAGATGAACCACACAACCTCAACCGTGATGCAGTGAGATGGTTGACCGTTGAAGGAATTCCAGGAGAGAAAGGACATCACAGGACGCTAGAATTTAGGAGGCGGGAAAGAACAACAGATGGAGTCGGGGCGACTCCATCGTAGTGTAGTCTTTGGATTTGAGATCCATGGATCCCGTCCGTTCTTTTCCTTTCTCCAGATTTCAGCGGTTCCCGGCCACCGGCCACCACCACCCAAAGGAGAAACTTGGTGAGGAACGAAGCCAATTACAGCAGGCCGTTCATCCCAAGCAGTGGTGAGTGTGGAGAGATGGTGGGGCTAGCGGTTGTTCTAGTGTCGAATTGTTCAGTTCGCTGCCGTTACATACATCCATCCAGGCCTTTCCTTGGTTGGTGGCTGCCATTGGCACAAGTTCCAAAGTGGAATCTGGTGTGCATAAAGGCGGCCGAGGTTCGTGATTCTTTTGGGAGCCAGAGGGGTTCACCGTCCAGGTCATCTTATCGGTGCTGCATTATACCGAAAGCTCTTTCCTCAAGATATGGCAGGTCCCATAACATGCAACCTGATATCTGGGATGGAAGGAGCCATAATCATGGATTGCTAGTAGGGCACACATTGGATGGGAAGGAGTGAAGGGCAACGGTTAACATTTCCGATGGGGACTTGCACATGATTAAACATGTCAAAAGGCATGGAAGCTCAGAGATCAAAGATGTGATCTGTTGGAAACGAACAGAAAAGAGAAAATCCAGTTTTCTAGAATGACACAAAATTCATTTCTTAAAACAATGGTCGTCCCTTCTTTTCTCTTTTCCCCAATCGTTCTTTTCAAATTGGTGATGAACTCCAGTTGCGCAGTCTTGTTTAATTGGCTGCAGACTTGGGACGCACGTGATGGCTCGAGCGTTGCATACCTAGAACCCCGCACCGACCGACCACCTACCGTACCCGTGCCACGCCCCCACTTTTTTGGGACTTGAAAGGAAGTGGGGTTGCGTGGCACGGGTAAGCTTGTGCAAGTCCGATGCGATGAGATGGCTTGTACCTAATTTCTCCAGTTGTTGTTAGCAAGACCAGCGCTCTACCACATACCTTGCTAACACTTGGCCTCCTCCATGGTACAAAGGCCTGGCCGGTACTTGTGCAGCGCCAGAGTGGTTGCAGTGCACCTCACGATTCTCCAAACAAATTCCATTGTCTTTTTCTTCTGCTTCATCCCATCACCGCATTGGGCATCTTCGAGTTCAAGATACGTACACTTGCACCGTTTCAGCTGTTTGAAGCAAATATCACCCCGTCGCATCATCTTGTTACCGTTTCACTGGCCTCCCCTTCTCCATTCGTGTCATGTCAGGATCCCCACCCAGCCTTTCAAGTTCTCGATCCTCTGCGCGATCCCACGTCGGCGACCGCGACTCCTCCTCGTTTTCCAAGCATAAGAAAGACATTGTGGAGATCCGCGGAGAAAACGAGTCGTCGTCACTTTAAGCTTCCTTCTCCCCCGGATCTGCACTTGACCTCCATTCTCCTGATCTCCTCCGCTCCGATGGATCCCTTTCCCCTGGATACTCGGAGATTGAACAAGTGTTCCGAGTCATGTTTTGCCGTCTCATATTCCATGTCTCCCGTCGTCTTCTATCCATTCCAAGCACGCGCGGGTGACGGCAACATCAGCCACGGCGTCGGATGGGCGTGTGGACCTTTGCGGCTGGCTGTTGCTCTCTGTCCCTCCGAGCGGCCCTGTCTGGAACCTCCATGGCCTGGTATCTAGTTGGGCCACCACAAGAGTGTCACAGGTTGTGGCAGCTCTTCCGTCATGACATCGCAGACCATCGACTCGTCTTACTTCCATTCTCCTTTCAAAGTCTACCTCACTTTTAGTCACTGGACACTCATCGGATCGCGGTCGTCGTCAGTCGTCGCATCCATCTTGCTTACCTATCCACATCTCTCTTGTCCCAGCTGTAACTGGACGGGACGGTACCTTTTTACACAAACCTTAGCGACTTCGTTGGGTTGGATGCTGCACTTGCCCGTTACCCCCCGTCGTAATGTTCGCCTAAACCACCGTCTTAACTAAACCCCCATGGCCGCTTTCCTGTCGACGCCCGCCGTCACGTCTTCTGTCAATCTTTCTCCGCATAAACTCAACACTTCGGAATCCGCTTCTTCAGCCTCCTGTTTCCCGTCCTCCTCCTCTCCAAGTCCAAGTCGTAGCCCAACAGCTGCTCCCCTCCATGTCCGGTCCTTGGTCTTTGCTTGAACAACTGCCGAATCTGCCGCGGATCGACCCAGACGACCCAATCTCCCGGATCCAACCGCTGCTCCACATTGCCAGCTACCATTCATTCACTACACTCCAAATCTCCAACTGCCACTGCCACTGCTACCAAGGCCCGATCTGACTGTGCCGCCATCTGAGTGGTCGTATTGTGTGTGATATAGACACATTCAGTCTCCAACGCGCCCAGCCCATGTATCTTGTCACCAGATTAGATGCCATCATCAGGATTCTCCCCCAAGCCCCTGTCTACATTTGGTTGGTGAGTCGATTCCCTTGCCTCTCATCCAGATCCATGAAATCTCATAACTGATACATCGCTTTGGGCAGTGAAAATTGCCGCCAGCAGCACCTGAAATGTGAGCATGAGCCGGGCACCTCCTTTGGGCACCCTGCATTGGGGAACATCATTACTGATCACCCTTTAGGCGACCGAGTAACGCCCACATGCGGCAGGTGTCAGAACACAGGGCGTGAGTGCCGCCGAAGCGGTCTCAAGATTCGACAGTCTCCTCAATACAGTTAGCCCTCCCTTCTCACCTTTTGCAGGTTTTAATCCCGGTGTGACGATTCACCGCAGAAGTCAAGGCCCTTCTTCGGGTTCATGGCTATTGGTTATTCGTCAACTTCACTCGCCATGAAAAGGGCTCTGACAATTACCACACTGCAGCCAGGTTCAGCAAGACACAAAAGTGGGTCAAGATCGAGAGACGATGTGAGTATCCCGTTTTTGTCTCACCTCGTGCATTCACAACAAGTCAGTGTTACTAATACTGGACCCGTAGTGGAATTCGTTGATGAGACCAGGAAGGTCATCTACGAGGCTGCTACTCCGGACAGTGGCCTGGATGAGATAGAACCTGACCTAGAGTCACCCGTCCTCTCCGACAAGTCGCTACTGCGAGAGCTTAGTCAACCTTTCCTCTCTGAAACACCAAATGGTCGGGAGAACCCACAACGATTTCTTTCACGGGAACAGACTTTGCCTGAATCCCCCCATCCTTCAGAGATAGCGTCTGAGGCATTGTCCCTTCGCGGATCGGTTCAGCCGCCCGAAACCACTTCCTCTTCGGTAGGACATGGGCGCGAACATTCTCCCACCGACCGCTTCATTGCGCGATCCGGGTCTTATCACCAGCTTTACTACTCCAAAAATTCCGCATTCCCAATAAAAGACCCAGTGGAAGCGGAGCTGTATCGACATTACGTGCAGAATCTGGCACACTGGGTGAGCAACGCCTACCGAGGTTCCATGAACATCTTTGTTAATATTTCTGCCTTCCAGCTCGACTTATGTGACCCTCTGAGGTCCTTTGAAACCATAGTTCCCCAAAACGCAGCGACCTTTCCGCTTCTTCTCAAGGCCATCTACTCCTTCTCGGCGCGACACAAGACCTTAACAGGCTATTTTGATTCGGTCAGGAGTAGCGAGTATTACGACGAATGCCTAACAGAGCTCAGGGATGTTCTTGCTGCATATGACGAATCTGGAGCCGACGAAAACTTGTTTGCTGCTACGATTATCCTGCGGGTCCTCGAAGAAATTGATGGTAAGCAACTTCCGCTCGCTTGGGGCAGACATGTACTAACACCCTATTTAGTTGTGGACAATGGGACAGATCAAGAAGCTAATCTACTGGGAATACATGCGTTTGTATCAACCGGATCGTTCTTTGAAAACCCCAGTTCCCTTAGTATCGCATCATTCTGGGTTGGCCTCCGTCAAGGCATTTACAAAGCAGTAATCAACAAACGACCTGTGGGATTGAGCGTGGACCATATTCTGGTCGAACAGTCACTCGAACGCGGAGGGAAACATGATGTGGCGAACAATGCGGTGGTCCATTGCACGCGGGTCCTCAACTTTTGCTTTGACAAGGGAGGAGCCTGCAACAAGGAGGAATGGAAACGACTGTGGAAAGCGGTTGAAGACTGGGAGAAGGAGAACGCCGCCTTTCATACGCCCATATTTAAGGCTCCCGATGATGTTCCCTTCCCACAGATATGGTATCATCAGAGTTGCCAAGGTATGCTGACGTGCTTCTGCCACCGATTTCCGAGCTAACACTCATCGACAATTAGTGATCGGGGTACAGCATCATCTTCTAGCGAAGGCGTACTTGATTCGATGCAGGGAGCAATTCTCAGCGACTGGTACCCGCCACTCCACTCTAGTAGCTAAGAAGAAAATTGAGGTAGGCTGAGGTCCGCGATTTGGGGTTCGTGGCGAGATGGCTAACCCATGCGTATAGGCCGACATACAAAGAATCGTTCGAGCGCTCTGTGGCATCGGTTTAGGAAATCAATGGACCCCTCCAGGCATGTTCACCGCATGCATGGCTATTTCCGCTTGTGAGTCTCTGGATGTTTTGTAGCATTCTCCTGTGCCGTTTGCTCAGGTCTAACCAATTGTGTTGTAGTTGGCGCTAGTTTCACCCAGCGGAAGGACCAGGAGGCCATGATCGATATCCTACGGAAGACGGAGAAAGATCATGCTCGTCCCACCAAGTCGGTGCAGGAAGACATGATGAAGGCGTGGGGATGGTCCACTTCGACGTGGACTCCGACGCAGGTGCCCCCGTGGCCGGATACGACGCAATATGCGACGAACCTGAACATGAACGACCACATGAATTATCAGCAAGCTCAGTAGGCCCGCGTGCCGTTATGCTCAAGCACATTACCCTTGAAAAAGAAGCATGGGGTGGGTTTTTAAGCGCGTGAATAGGGATGTTATTTCAACCGACGTTGCTGCAGAGATGAGAAGCAGTCAACATCGGTCAGATTTAAGCATGCTATTATTCGATCCAGAAATGCCTATGACGACATCCCACCACCATGAAGATCAGACGATGAACCAGATGAACAATAAACACAGGCATGTGTCAGGGTCTAAGGGCAGGGTCACGGTCAGGGGCACTGTCGGGGTCAAGCAAGGGACAGCCCGGCAGGCATGGCAGACATTTTGGTCGGGTTCGGACCGCGAAGTATTCATCAGCGCCTTTGTGCGCCAAAAGAACATTGCCTTTTTACTACATCCACAAACAAATGCCGTCGTGACGAACTGGTCGATGAACTGGTCAATTCGCATGTCAGCCATCTTCTGCCACTTGTTGCACGATAACATCACAATACAAGTTAGCAGCGGTTCGTGGAGAAGGGCTTCTGTGTGACAACGTCCAAGTTCACGTTTTCGATACATCCCAAACCCTCGGCCTTTCTTTCGATCACGAAGGATCACGAGGAAGCAAAGAAGGTTGAGGGCTGAAAGAAGGGTTTGCAATCGCATGTAGATTTCGCCAGCCCTGGATATCCAGCCAGGGGTATCATGCGAGATCGGGGTTCATGTGCGCCCTTGGTTGTGATCTACCTACCAGGGACACGCAGGGGCAGGCAGGCAGACTGCCGACGGAAGCACGGAAGCAAGGGGCAAACCGCAGGGCCAGGTTATCAAGGGTGGCGAGGGTCGAGAGACAATCTAGAAATTCTTCCTATGAGCAGTGCAGGCATTTAAACTGACTTGATGCCGCTCAAGTTCCACGACAACGACTCGGTAGTAGCCACTTCCGTCTTTCTGTACGCTCTCAACTATGGGGGAAGTAAGCCCTGTCCTCCATTGCTTTGTCACGACTGACATGGCCTCGGTCGAATGACCGGCCATGAGTGGCCATTCTTGGACAACATGGACCGGATGCGGCCTCGTGCTCTGAATCTACGACTATGTTCTTAGATTGGGAAGATCACCGCATGAGAAAAATGCAGACAGCCTCAAAGCTGGTATGAAGGGCTTGGCCTCGGGCTGGCAGCCTTGATACAGGTACGGTAGAAGTGCTGCTTCCCGCTCTTTAGCCCGTTAAAGCCGTTCAAGCCGTTCCGTTGTGTGTAACAAAATTTCGAGAGCTTCCTACCACACCAGACCCGGCGGCCCAACAATATTTGGGCGCGCTGCCAGGCTGCATTCTGCAAGAAAGCCTCTTCCTTGATGTGCATGGCTGCTTTGGCGTCGTACCTGACCCGTTGAGCAGGAGCGAGCCTCCTCTGCCTGTATCCCTACCCGAACTGTTTCTGAAGTGCGAATCGATGCAAAATGACAAATGGCAGTTCGATGCCCATCACGCCCATCTCCCGCCATTCCCCTTGATGTAACCAAGCACACGCCAGACAGGCAATGGGAATTGGGGAAACAAAGCAGGGACAAGCTTCGGAAAGTTATCAGTCACCCTGTTCTGGTGCAGTGATGCACGGATGCTTTCGGAAGAATTGCGCTTGCTTGCATGGTTTGCGATACTTTGATAGCTGTTGACCTTTCCGAGTTCGTACCATTTGTACGAGTCTGTGAGAGAAACGGGAAGGGCGAGGGAGCTTTCGAGGCTTTTTTGCTGCCCTGCCTTGTCCTGCTTCAAAAAATGACGGGAGACTGGGGAAACACACACCGCAAGGCAGGGCAACGAAAAAGCTATACTGTCTGGTGGGTAATCCGATGTCGTTCATGTTCTCCAGAGCTGGGCTGAGGCGACGTTCAAAAACTATCACGAGGTTGATCATAGCGGGGCAAAAGGAGCTACAAGCTAGGGGCGCTAAACAGAGCTAAAACAAGCTTCGTTTTAGGCGCTGATAAGGGTCCTGTCTTTCGGGATTTCTTTCCTCTTTCGTCTTATCGGACCCCTCTAAAGGCTTCGAACTCAACAAATCATGGCAAACTTCAGCGCCCGAACGGAACACGTTCCGTCAGGGGTAACATCTAGAATACAGCTTACCGCAACATCTTGCCCATCGGACGGAATTTCCTCTTTTGCTAAAAAACCATGACGGTCAACCTCCATCGTGGCCTTGTGATGCCACTGTTTTTTTTTCCTTCTTTTCCTAGAGGTAATCACTCCATCCGTACCCCGTATCTCTGACAGATGAACAAAAATGGAACCAAAGCAACGATGCGAAGCAGCCCTACTCGGCAAGCAGCTGTCCATTTTTTTCTTTTCTCCAACCTCTTTTGAACTTGGACACAAACACCAGGCCAGGACGCACCCGCGCGCACGACGCTGACATAGCACTCCGTCCCGCCAGTCTGGTTGCGGATAAGCCCCCCCCCCCCCCCCCCCCTTTCATCGGACCGCAAAGCCCATGACAAGCCCGTCGATGAGAAAGGAAATATTCGCCTGTGAGAGAATAAAATAATGGAGACAGTCTGGTGGAGAGCAAACAATGACGACAGGCTGGGCCTCATCGACTTTTCTCCGGTGGTCTTGTGTTCTTCAAAGAAGAAAGAGATAAACAACAGAGTGGATATCGGCTTACGATCTCAGCTGCTTCTATGGCTTCCAGCATGGAATTTCTTGAGATCTTCTCTCTCGATCATCGGGACGTTTCAATAGGTGCCTGTCGGGGCTGTATAGGTAGAGCTGTGCTATCTAACTCCCGGGATATTACATATACCCCGTCCGACCTGTTCCACCTGGATAAACCCCGGACTTCTTCCAAGACCCAAGAGCAGCCGCGCCGAGAACCGGGATGCTGCCTTTTTTATTTATTTATTTTTTTTTTTTTTTTCCCATGTCTTCTTCCTTTCATCGGCTTTGGTTAGGTTAGCTGCTCGATCCACAGAGACTTACACCCCCCGGGCTTCTTTTCCGGGACATGGACCAGACCCCATCTTGCACTGGCACTGGCCTGACGGCTGCCAGTCCAACCATCCCGATTCCCGCAGTCCATGCAAAGATAGGAGCCCGAACTGGTATCGGCAATGCGGTGGGATGTGGATGTGGATGGGATTACACCGATTACCGTTCGTACCTAGTCGTAGTTGGGTTGCGCTGACAGTGGAACATCGCAGTCTGAGTCGACTCCATCCGTCTGGATCGGAATAGGAAAGAGTGCGCGGTAGTAGCAGTATCGGATGGAGTGAGGAGGCTTTTGACTATGGAGGGGGCAAACCACTGTTGATCACTTGAGATATAAAGAGGGCATGTGTCCGTCTTCAAAGTGGTTTTTGTTTTTTAGATAACAAGAACATTCATCAACAAGCAAACGACAGTCACATGTACTCAACCTTCGGCATCGGGAACCTTGATAGGTAAGTGTGCACGAAGATGGTACTTTACGCCGAACACAGAACGTTGTATACTGACCTCGTCATACAGATGCCAAAAGCATAAGAACTGCGTTACTTCCCCTCTCTGAACTTCCGGTTGTTTTCAAGCATTATCCAGAAGATCAACTTGACACGAACATCCACAATCTTTCGCTTATTTCCAAATCAAGACTTCACCGATTCAACACCGAGTTCCATCACCACCAACAAAAAAAAACCATCACAATGGCACCGTCCGCCACGTACCCCATTATCACCACCCACTCGGGCGCCGACCTTGAAGCCATCTCGGACGCCGTCGACGAGATCAACGTCCTCAAGTTCAAAGCCGCCCAACAAGTCACCGAGATCCTCAACGATGACTCATCCTCCCCTTCATCGCCCACCTTGTCCACAGCCGCCACCACCCCTTTCACCGAGCAGCAAGACCAAGACCTCGGCGACTTCGACACCCCCTCCGCCTTCGACGCCACAAAAGACCACTCCCGCTTCCGACAATACACCACGGCCGAGTCGCGCGTGCTCAACTTCTACGCCGAACAACACGCCAAGCAAACCGTCTCTCACAACGTGGCCGCTCGCGCACGCTTCAACAATCCCGACCGTAAAAGGCCGGAGATGACCATCTGGGAGGCCATCGAGTGCTTGAACTCGCTCATCGACGAGTCAGACCCCGATACCGAGCTGAGCCAGATCCAGCACTTGTTGCAATCTGCTGAAGCGATCCGACGCGATGGAAAGCCGCGGTGGATGCAGCTTGTGGGACTTGTTCACGACCTGGGCAAGTTGATGCTTTTCTTTGAGCTGGCTACTGGACAATGGGATGTCGTCGGCGATAGCTTCCCGGTTGGATGTCGGTTCTCGGACAAGTGTATCCTTCCGGAGTCGTTCAGCGCCAACCCCGACTCGGAGCATCCGGTTTACAGCACCGAGCACGGGATTTACACGGCCGGATGCGGGATTGAGAATCTGATGATGAGCTGGGGCCATGACGAGTATCTGTATCAGGTTCTGAAAGATCAGAGTCTGTTGCCAAGGGAGGGGCTGGCGATGATCCGGTTCCATAGCTTTTATCCGTGGCATCGCGAGGAGGCGTACGGGTGGGCGATGAAGGAGGGCGATGAGGAGCTGAGGAGGGCGGTGAGGGCTTTTAACCCGTATGATCTGTACTCGAAGAGTGATGAGCCGGTTGATGTGGAGGCTGTTAAGGTGAGTTGAGTCTTTCCCCAACCAAGAAGAAGAAGATGGTAATGACAGAAGCTAACGATGAGATATGTGCAGCCTTACTATACCGAGTTGATCAACGAGTTCTTCCCGCAGAAGGTCATCAAGTGGTAGATGAGCGATACCACGACCACACCACCGCCATCATGACCCTTAGCGACGATGTTGAAGAAGAAGAAGAAGAAGCGGCACTTTGGCCCAAAAAAAGCCGGCCTTTGGGCGACGGAGTAATGACATGAGTTGACGACTTTCGTTCAAAAACGCAGTTTTTGTCTTTTTCCTTTTCCCTGTCTTTGTTAATGTTCACGGCGTCATGGCGTCCGGTTATGGTGTTGTTAGACACGCACCTATCTGCGTTGCATTTCATTTCATTTCCTTTCCCTTTTCCCAGCCATTTACCACTTACATACCTTAGAATTAGAGTCTTGTTTTGTTGTCGCTGCCGTCGGAGTTGTGTATCACTGCATCCGTCCCCGTCAAGCATTGACAGCGATGTTGTTCCTTCAGTTTTAGCAGGGCAACTGTACAGACCTATCTGATTCGTCCCAGTCGGATCCTTACATTGTCGCGACATAGGAAGGGAAGCGACTGATGAATACCTCGAATCGAGCGTTGAGTTGTCAAGTACTGCTACCCTGTTGCAAGCCGCCCTGTTGCAAGCTGCCTTGGTCAATATTTCTCGTGAATGATGATGATGAACACGCTTGTGTGGTTCTCGCCATTGCCTAGGTAACAATAGCCAAACGTTATGCCTTGCACCCTCATCCGGTTCCCTAGATGAACGCTCCCGATGTGGTGGCCTCGAGATGCATGCTCATCAATGACCAAGGCAATACAATGTTCGGGAATTCATCCGCTTCCCCGCACCGAATATTGACTGCAACTGTTTGCCCCAACGAAGCGACCGCGTGTATTCATGTCCAATCCTGCTCATTCCGCGATCTGCCCTGTCCTCGACTAGCAGCCCCCCCATCAGAAACCAAGAGTCAGACATCGGGCCACTCGCTCAGCTATCTCAACGGGACCGACGCCGTGTTTCGCAAGCAAGTGTCTGGCCTCTGTCTCGCTGAGTATGGGCAACTTTCCCACCAGGCCCCAAGGTTGGTAGTACCAAAGTCTCGGATACGGAAGCCAGTGTCAGCCAGTGGCACATTGCACCCTACACCTGTGCCACGCTCGTCGGCTTGAGTCGGCACTCAACGCTCCTTTTTAAGGTCAACTGGACACAGTAAGGGCGATTTCCAGCCGAGTCGAGTCTGGTGGTCTTTAAGGGGCCAAACTCGGCGTTGAAGCAGAGGGGCTAGACTAATGCAGGAACAATGCACGAGGAAACACTGGTGCAGGAGGAGTCAGTGGGTGGGAGTGCAGAATGATCAGACCACAAGCCCCGATAGATCCAACTAGGCTGGCCGCCGCCGTCTTCGAAGACGGTGCTTCCAACCTCGGCTTGTAGGATGTTGTGAGACTCAAGTATCCACCTTCGCCTATGATTTTCCTGTCCATTTTTTTGCCGTATTCAGACGAAGAAGAAAGCCTCTCCACCTGCCGCCCCTCCTGCTTGTTCGTGTGTCCGTGTATCCTTGTGTCTGTGCTTTTTGTTACCGCACGACGAGTGGGTAGTGGAAACTCGGCCTATTTCCTCCTCCGGCTCCGGTTTTGTTCCTATCACGACAAGGGCTACCGTCGACAAGGACATCGTTTATCCATCGTTCGCTTCGCCAAGGGGGATTTCTAGGGTAATTCGGATTGAATGATCGGTTCGTGCGTTGTTGTCGCTAGAGTTATTGATGCGAGTAGGGGGTAAATGCTGGATTGGACGAAGTGGGAGTCGCTACTCATAATGGTTGGCCCGGAACCATATGCGAGAGATGAATGGGAGGGCGTCTCGTCGTGCTTTTGGAGGTTGAATGCAAGGCCGGGGAGTTCGCGCTTGGGGAGACGCCCGACAGTTCGTGGAGAGGCGGGAGGTCGACGGTATTTATCCTCAGATAATCGGAATTGGGCTAGAAGCCATAATTAAGAAGGGGATCACCACGAAGGCGGACGCGGAAACGAGCACAGGGTCAAAGACGGTAGTCGTAGCAATCAAGAAAGTTCGTAGGATAAGGTAGTACTGGTGAGAAGTCTCATAGTTAGTATCTGGGTAGCAACGTTGAGGTGGATGCGAAGAATTACGATCTTACAAAAACACGCCGTGGGACGGGAGCTGATCATACCGGGAGAGCATTTCCGGATCATGATGCTGTCAGAAGACCAAGAAAACCTGACGAGAAGTTGCAAAAAAAAAAAAAAAAGAGAGAGAGAGATGCCAGGTTTTCTATGTGCGGTGTCGAAGGGCGGCCAAACCCCGTCCTGCGGCAGTACTAACTGAATGGTGTGCCCAATATGGCGATCCTAGATGCCGAGCTTTCTAGAGATCTTCAAGACTCCTGCTCACAAGAGACGTGTGGTCTCCGCTGAGGGCAGGTCCTTGGTAGGTAGCTTGTTCCCGAGCCATGAAAACCACAAGGTACAATGACGATGTACTGGGGCGTCCCTTTCGTTTCGCCATATATAAAGACTTGCAGAAACCATAGCGAGCGTGCACCTGAAAAACCCCGAAGAATTTTTCCAACCAGAGCGCCGAGATGGGGTTCGAACCCGTGTGGCCGAGACAGAGGTTGTCCATGATTTCAGAGGTTGGTGGTGAAGAAGATAAAGTCAACTGAATGCCTCCGAGGTACGTACCTGATGATGTGGCTCGTGCTCACCCTTAGAACTAGCGGCCTCCACGTGATGACGTCCAACCCCGCAGTCCCACCTGGAGAGCGACGCCAAGCGGGTGCCCAGATGCCGGCGGCAATTCCACTTTCAACAACAAGCCAACATGATCACCAAGTCTCATGACAACATTCATGGCCTCATAATACACGCATCGCGACCTGAACCCATCCTCTTTGAGGGTTCGTGGTTACGAATGCACATTGTTCTGGACTTCAAACTCGGCCAAAGACGATAAACAGTCCTCCCTCTTCGACCAATACTTGTACCAACCAGCCGCCCGCAACAAAGCATCACCAGACTTCCATGACAACATAGTCTAGACTACCTAGACGGCATCAGACATCATCATCGCCAAAAATGGACTCTCCAACCCGTCCCATGCCGCCCATCCACCACCTCTCCCTCGAGCTCATTCTCATCCCGCCCATCCTCTTGGCCATCGCAACAGCCCTCAGTCTCTTCACGCACTCCGACACCAACTTGTACATGCTCTACTCGCAATGTCACGCCCACGCCCGCATCGACTGGCTCTCTCGCATCCCCCTCGTTGGCCCTCTTGCCTGCTTCCTCGTCTCCTTCTTCCAGGAAGCCGTCCTCTCGCCTGTCCGATCCAAGGCCATCATGTCGGTCGTCCTCAGCTACGTCGCCGGTCTGCTCACCATCACCACGGTCGAGGGCTCGCGTCTCTGCAACAGATCCGCCTTGCTCCTCGCCTTCCCCACCGCCACCTGGCTTGTCTTCGACCTCGTCGGTGGCGCCCTAGTCTGGGAACTCGTTATCATCCCCGCCTTCTTCCACCGCGCCAAGGTGGTCATCCAAGCCCGTCGCCAGGGAACCACCACCACCTCGGACGGTGAAGCAGCCGCCGAACCCGACCTCGTCCTCGGTGAGCCGCGCCATTTGTCCACCCTCGCCGAGTCGCTTTCCATCCCGGTGTCCATCGCCATCGGCTACGTCCTCCCGTCTCTGCTCATCCTCCTCCTACCCTCCGACAAGACCGCCGTTCCCGTCTTCGTCTGGCTGTTCTTCCCCGTCTGGGTATCCCTCCTCCACCAGGGCGTGCGCACCGCGCTCCTCCAGGTGTTCAAGGACCATGCCAACTGGCCGAGGTCTTTCCATTTGGAATCTTCCCTCTTGCCGCTGGTGACCACGTACGCTGCGCCCATGCTCTTGTCGCTGGCGTCGCACATCTACCTGATTGTTACGCTCTTCACCCACCCACGAGACGACCGACAGGAGATGACACTCGCCACCACGCGCTTCATCATGGTAAACATGGTCTACGTCGGCCTGACGGTGTTGTACTGGGCTTTTATCGAGGCTGGATGGCAGACTGTGCTGGTGATGCTGGTGGCCACGGTGCTGGCAGGTCCCGGTGCGGGTGTTTGTGTGGGCTGGGTCTGGAGGGAGAGTGCGGTCGGGGTGGATTGGATTGGACGGAGGCTCGGATGGAATGCAAGTGTTATTGCCGTTGCCGTGGGCGGAACCGGCTCGAGGAGGGGTAGCGGTGATCGGGGAGAGGAGGGCCGCGAAGGGGGCAATGGGCCGTCGGAGGAGACGCCGCTTTTGCGGTAAAAGAAACAAACGGGTTACGTGAGACTGGCTTTTTATCTTGCATTTCGTTGGCGTGGTGGTGGTGGTGATGGTGGTGGTGATGGTGGTGGTGCATGTTTAATGTTGTGAATCATTTCCTTTTCGTCGTTTCCTTGCCTTCGTCCTGTTGCATGTCCTGTTTCGTTGTTTGTTGCTGCTTGATTATATCCACACACTTTGTTTATTTCAATCGATACCACTTTGCCCGCGATCACGTCTACACTCCTGTCTGTAGTGTATTCACATCTGTCCCTGCAGGAGTGGCAGTCAAGCAACACAGCCGACGGACACCTGGTGGGAGTGCCAGTGAATGGGCAGGGCACGGACCTCCAACACGACACCATGGGGATGGCGAGCCTTCAACATGTCACATCCGAACTCACTTCTTCACCATGTCTGGAGGACGTTTATCAGCCGGCCTTCCTTTTCCTGCATCATTTATCCAATTCTGTGTACAGGTGCCGAATCTTCCATGCTAGGCGCATCCGGTGAAGGTGTTTGCACGTCCCCACGAGCTCCTGCCTTGACAGAGCGGCCAAAGTTCATGTCAGCCAACATGGAAATTCTGAGAGGAATCTGATCTCAACACCAAGCCCACCCCCATTCCCACCTCGAACAATTGCTTCAAGGCGCACAACTTTTGAAATTTTTGGTGGGGCCATAATCCCACCATAAATTCCTGCCATCAGTGCTCAAATTCGTCCTCCCTCGTTCTTCTCTTCTCGTCGTCCGAGGTCGTCACCAACCCAACCTTCCCCAACAACCACGACTCAGCAATTGGCTTTCGCCTCTCGTTTGCTCACACTTTCCGCCTTGTCGTTCTGAGCATCAATTGGGATTTCACCATCCAATAACAGACCAACTCTCTTCATCTGACGGACCTGCAAAGCCCACTACCATCGTACAATGGCGCCATCACAGATGAACGTCGAATACGATCGCATCAAAAGCGGTAGCGGCCGGAGATACGCCCATTTCCAATGTACGTCGCCGTCATTTACTTGCTCTCACCGCCAATTGAAACAACAAATAAGGCTCACACTTTGTCATCTCTACAACAGACGAGAACAAACGGCCCCTTGATGGCTTCGGTGGTCTATATCCCGAGGGCTACGCTCCCAAGGTTGACCGCGAGAAACGCTGGCCCTGCCCCATCGTGTGCTGCGACAAGGCGTTCAAGCAGCGCAGAGAATTGGGCCAACACTTTTCCGTAAGTGCCTCAGTTCTTCCCTCGGAACTGGCCACTCAGACCTTCCTCACCTTGTCCTCCTTCTCCCGACACATCCCCATTGCTAACTCCGTCTTTTCTTTGTTCCAGACGGTGCACAGAGGCGCAGCTCTCCACGACCTGCGCAACGGCCAATTTACCCTTATCCGCGACGAAGGCGACAAACCTCCATGCGTCCGCTCGAGGAGCAACAAGCCGCCATCTCCAATCCTTGCCCCTCTTCCTCCAAGCAGCCCCGCCTCATCGGCTTTGCGTTCGTCCTCGGTAGAGCGTGGATCTACGCCCGGTGACTACATCAAAAGAGAGCATTCAATTTCCTACCAGAATGGCCAACGTCCTGACTTTGTTATTCTCGACTCCGAGGATGACGAGCACACGTCCAGCACTCAGGACGTGGGCGATGTAGTGGAGGAGGAGACAGAGGAGGAAGAGTATAGCGATGAGGATCTGGACAATGTCTCCAGCGATGGCGCTGGCCCGGACAAGGAGAGTGTCACCAGCGTCAGTGACGAAGAGGAGGACGACGCCGTCCAAACCCCCGATCGCAACGAATCCGCCAACGAGAATCTTGAAAGCGGCCAATACTATAACTACGCCGCCTCCCCCGTCTGGCGCTATATCAACAAGTTTACGCCAACTCCCATCCCTGTTCGTCAAGATACCTGCTTGCGCGAGCTCCTCACCCTCCCACTCGCCCGTGAGTTTCCCCGTTCCTGGCGTGTGCGTCTCGGCAAGCCCCGCTTCGCTACGGATTCGTTCAATCTGAAGATGATGACTGCAGCGGCCATCTTCCTCACCGGCGACGACATGGACGTTCAGGCCTGTACCGCATTCGGCTGCCTCAACAGACATCCCTTAAACATCGCACAGGCTTTGACAGACTTTGCGACCGACAGCGATGTCGTTCACGGCATGCTGGCCTTTCCGCGCTGCGTCGTCCCTCAGGCGGACTTTTTGGAGAGGTCGGCAACACTGAAAGAGAGGCTGAACGGTACCACTTGCTGCAATGCATACTACTACCTCGGAAAAAAGCCGGAGCCCAAGTTGATCTACGTCGCTGGTTATCCGTTGCCGTACCCGATCACCCCCGAGAATCCTCCCCGTGCTGCGCCGGCACCGGCCCGCAAGGATCATGTCGCTTCTCCCACGTCCGGCCAACCCCAGCAGGAGGGCAGCCCTTATAATGGTCAATCCAGCCCGCTCAAGGCACGATCGACATCCGAGTCGCTGAAGCGCAAGACCTCTCCCTGCGCCGCATCCGACGATTATGCCTACGACTACCGCCTGTCAACCGACCCCGGAACGCCCGCCAAATGGGAATCCATGACCGGTGTCCTGCACCAGCGCGAGTGCTTCTCAGAGCCGGCTGTCGCGTACAGCCCTTCCTACGTTCGTTTTCACACCAGCCTAAACAAGCGAATCAAGCTCTTCTCCTCTCCCTGCACCAGCGGCAGCGGAAGCAGTCCCCTCGCAGACTTCCGCGTCATCAGCCTCGAGAATCAGCACAACTCCGTCCAGACCAAGTCGAAGGCAGCGCAAGCCATCAGCTTGCCTGTTAGCAAGTCAAGGTCCTACGTCTGTTCCGTGGCCAGCGGTGGTCCGGTCCGCGTCTACTTGGACAAGGGCAAAGGCGGGGGTCAGGAGAGGCCTTTTGACATCATGGAGGGCGGTGTTTGGGTTGTTGAGAAGGGTTGGGCATGCGGCATGGAGGCTGCTGTCGGTGCTGTTGTTGATGACGGCGGTGACGCCGCAATGGGGGACGAAATGCATGTGGCCGCCAGTGTGCATGTTACCGGGGTTTTTTCTTCTCCGGTGGTGGCCGGGAAGACGGAGAAGGAGGATGCCCTTGAGGTGAAGTCTGAGCAGAACGACAAGCAGGAGACAGCAATCAAGAAGAGGGAGGTCAAGAAGGCCAACAAGGAGATCAAGGAGAAGAAGAAGAAACAGGAGAAGGAGGAGCGAAAGCGGGAGAAGGAGGCAAAGAGGCAGGTAAAGAAGGAGGAGAAGAGGAGGGAGAAGGAGGTCAAGAGGGAGAAAAAGCAAGTGAAGAACGAGAAGAAAGAGAAGAAGGAGAAGCAGAAGGCGAAGCAAAACTAGATTAGACGTTGACTGCCCTTTGTTGTGGCGCCATGGATGATGTCACGGTCTGCGGCTTGGGATGGTGATGATTTGGTTTGGCCTTCACGGTCTACGAAGGGAAGATTGTCAAGGCAAAGGAAAGCACCAGTGTGCTTGAAGGATCACTTCATGTTTCGGAGCTGAGGCACAAAGTGTCATGGGTATCATGCTGTGTGCAAGAGGCGGATTACCAAGCAACTTGGGTGCTTTCATGGGACTGTGTGCTGGAGGAGAGAGATACTTTGTTTTTTTGCTTTGGTAAGCAAGCGAGCGAGCGTTAATTCTTTCTGCTTTTTATTGGCTTCAAGCATTTGAGGAAGATAGGGCGACAAGCATAGGTAGCGATAGACCAAGCCAAGTCATGGCTGATACACTTTTTTCTTGTGATTTCCGAAAGCCCGAGTGGGTGTCGCATTTCTTTCTTTGCATTTAATGATACCCGTCCTCCTGTCTTCCGCTCTCTTTCTTCGCGCGTGAGCTTCGAACAGAAACAATTTGGAGGAGTAGTTGATGGTTCGGTTGGCTCTTTACATATTTATTACATTAACACTACCTGCTATGTACTACACTCATACAGCTCATGAACAGGCAACAATAGCCTCAAGACGAACAACAAGGACCAATCCACGCCTGCCCTGCTCGCGCTGTACCAAGTCGGTCCAAGAAAGGGCTAGCTAGCAAAACGCCAAACACCCATACCCTAAACGACCGCTTGATGCATTTTTCCACCCTCAATGATGTCTGGACATGCCAGTATTCCTAAACGCCTACTTCCCACCAATCAGATGCATTCAACATGTTCCCCAACAACCTGTTTTAGTCCTCCGTGGAAGGCCTACTTAGCAGGCGTCCCAAAAACGTACAGCACAGCCTTGCTTCCAGTCCGCGGATTGCGAACTCTGCACTCCTTTCCGACGCCCACAGCCCAGTGGCCACCGCGCGTCATGGTAAAAACCGGTGCACCCTGCAGGATCACCTCGACGGTACCTTCGAAGACGATGACGGACTGGTCCTGCAAGTCGCTGACGAGCGGAGTGGTGGTGCCGGTGTTCTGCAGATCGAGAACTTGAAGCGTTTTTGAGCCATTGGCGCCGACTGGGACGACCTGTCCATCGCGCTGCTGGAGCCAGATGGCTGAGTGGGCGTAAGCGGTTGGGGCTTGAGAGGGTTGTCAGTGATCTTATTCTTGCGTCAAGGGAGAGGTGATAAGCTTTGTGGAAGGGGAAATGGGGATGTGTGGCTTACCGTTGCCCGGTGTGAAAAGGTCCATGGGCTCGTTGAGCTGCGCCGAAAGGATGTTGATGGTTCTAGTCCCCTGCTGGGCTGATGTTCCTTGGATGATTTGATGACTGGGAGTTTCCGGGTAGGTGTTTGCTGGGATCGCTCTCTCCACCCCGTTGAAGGGTGCGGTCGCGGGTGGCGGAGAGTACGGGGAAGAGCACCCCAAAGACGATTCCGAAGAGGATTCCGAAGAGGGCATCGGAGACAACACCGGAGCGGGAGCCGAAGCGGGTGCAGAAGCGGGTGCAGAAGCGGGCAGTGACCAGGTGTTCGGCATGGGCGGGTTATTAAAGCTTCGGTAGACTGCGTTGCAGCACTTTATACCTGAACGGCTTTCGAACAAGACACAGTCAGGAAAAGCACCATCTTTATAGATGGTGAGTTTCCCTTCCTTCATGCTGTTCATGGCTGGGACAACTGTATCCCAGTTCTCTCGGCACTTAGCACTTGGAAGGCTGCAAGGGGAGTTCCTTGACAACTCGTCGCCAGTGAGGAAGTTGAGGAGCAGTCTTGTAATCTTGCGGCTGGGCTTTTCGATGGCCAACCTGCGTTTCCAGGCTATGGGGAGGTTCCGCTTGCGAGCACCATCGGCTTCGAGGAGCTTGACAAGCCCCTTCGGTACACTGGGCACGGGCAGCTCAAACGAGGTGAAGCGACGGATGTATTGCCATGTCTCGGTTGCTTTGACCCTCGTCTGTGATTTGCCAATGCTCGCCTCATCGGTCTCGTTGTTTTGTTGTTTTTGCTTCTTACGTGCGCTAGATTCAGATGGGTCATCGTCGCTCCTCCCTCGCTTGGAGCTCTTGGTCTTCGAGAAGTGCTGCGCAATCGGAGACTCCTCTGTTCCAGGCGCCTTCTTGATGGAAATTAAAGGATATGCCAGAGAAGAAGCCGGAGCGGGAGCGGAATCGCATGAAACGGGCGGTGACCAAACTTCCGGCATGCTCGGGTTATCGAACTCTCGGTAAACTGCATTGCAACACTGCCTTTTGCTTGAAGGGTTGGATGATCCAAGCTCCGGAAAGAAGATGCACCTAGGGAATGCAGCAGCTCTGTAGATGTTCGCCGTTTCTTCGTCATAACTCTCCATAGCGGGGCCGACAGTGGCATATTGCGCGGCACAGTTGGCGCCATTGAGACCGCACATAAGATCTCTAGGATCGTCTCCAACGAGGTATGCGGCAAGCATATAGAGAATATGTGGCCTCGGCCTGTTTGAAGTAATCCGTATCTTCCATGCCGCTGGCAGGTCACGCTTGCGAGGAAGGTCCATGAGGTCGCGCCAGTACTGGTTATTCCTTCCGGAGCTGCGAGGAATCGCAGGGGCAGCCGAGCCCATGATGCTCACGAGGTACTGCCACACCTCGCCCGCTTCAGCCCTTTCCCTGATTCCCCGACGACTGTCGTTTGTCCTTGTTCTCATTCTTTTGGTGCCTTGGGGCGTCGGATTGGCTTGCGCGATTGCATGCAGCGGCTCCTCTGTGCCAGGCTCTTCCTTGATGGTCGGCGACATTGGCGCGTGGCTGGTCTGGTATGACGAGTTCGAAGGCGTGGATAACCACGGCGGTGGCGGCGGCATCTTGTTGCGGTCGATTTTTGGGATTATGTTGCCACGAGGTTGAGGACAGAGAGGCGTTGTGGGCAAGAACGTGATGGTCGAATGAACTTTGGTGGGTGAGAGAAGAACTAAGGACACGAAAGCGGGATTGACAAAGGGCGCGCGACCCTCGCTCGCCTCTGAAACGGTTAGCCTGCCAACACAACCACCTTTCAATTTCTTGCCTGCCCCGGTGGTAGGCCGAATTCTTGCCGTTCAGGAGGTACGGGGGCCGGTGCCTGCCTCCAATACCGTATGCCGCTCTGGGTCTGCACCAGCCGAGAATCACCGAAGGAAAGCGGGAACTGAAAACTGTACGTCTCCGATACTCGTCCTCTCCTATCTCTCTCGTTCACCATTGGTACCGGCACTCGTGTCCGACCGAACTTTTGTGGCATTCGCATTCCGGCGTCTTTCCACCTTTCCACCTTCCTCCATTCACTGCACTCCCACCATGCTTCTCCATTTCCCTTCACAGCACCGCAGCTTTTTTTGCCTTATCTTTTCGCAACCACGAGCGTACTGTACCGCGCTGCAGAAAAGCCGAAGATTTGGTGCCCTCTTTCCGGAGGGATACCTGCCCGGTGGCTCACCAGAGACCTGCACATAGCCCTACCCGGTTCGAAATTGTCAGCATACATTTCTCAGGCCACAGGGCCTGGGCAATCATTTTCTGGCAAGAACGTCCAGGCACCCTCATTCATAAGACATAACCGCCGCACAGTGCGTCGTCTCGAAACAATGCCTAGCATATTAGTAAGATATTGCAGCTAACAAACTATCTCTCCAGAAACTCATGCCGGGGCGATCATACACGACCACTTCGACGGAACATTTTCTGTTCTTCCCCAAGATCCTGACTCCGCCAATGATGTCAACCGCCAGCCGCCAGCCGTACGTTGGGTCTCAAGGGCGAATGTTGCCGAGCCCTAAGGCCGAGCCTGCGTCAATCATCTCACTCTATACCTCTCCACCCGGGGCCAGGCGCTCTTGACACTCCCACTGTGTCGATTGACAACCACGACAAGGAAAATCCTCATACTGGCAACAAAGCGCTTGCTAGCAGCAGCGAAGTCACCAATGACGATGAGAAGGACGGAGGTAGTGACATTTATATCGACAAATGGTCCCAACGAGCGTGACGGGAGTGAATATGGAGTGCCAACAAAGCCACCGATTCCTAATCCAAAGAAGAGAAAAACAAACCACCACGAGGTCGCATTTGAACCTAAAAGAGCAATGACAGCATCATTTCCTTCACTGCATCTTTCGATAACCGGAGGAAACATGAAACATGGAACAAAACAGTATCGAGTGTCTAACACGCGTCAAACGCCTGCTTTCTGGGAGGATCTATGGGGTCAGCTCCCACATTCCGGACCAATGGGAGATTTGACGCAGCGTACGTTGTCATGTCTTTTAGATTTCTTTCGCGAACTTAAAATTCTTGCACAGTTATTAATGGTTCTATATCCCCAGCTGCTGTGGTGTACTGTGCGTCAAAAGTGGTTAAGGGGTGTGTTGCCACTGATGATGGCACATCGGTGTTAGTTCGCATAACATCTCTAAGGCAATCATAAGCAAGGAACTTGGATGTAGCAGACATCCGCTCATACCCAGGCACTCTTGCGAAAGTCTTGACCGTATGCCATTGTTATTGTCACGTGTTCATTACAAAGAGTCTACATACAAGTCATAAAGTTCAACAAACGCTCCCTTTTTCGCATGGAAGGTCCAGACACCCGTATGGAAGCTAGTGCTTCTCTCTTCCCGCTTTCTCGCAAAATATTCATACGGAAGGAAACTAGCAAACCAGAAGTCCTTCTCGATACCACCTAAACATCAATCCCCCTCAGGATCCGAGTCTCCAGGCCAGGTTTTCACCGGAGTGCTAGTTCGGAGAGAAGCTCATCCGAACGAGGCCATCGACCTCAATTTTCTGGGGTGAATCTTCTTTCTTGATATCGGAACCTGTTGTTGCGATCTCGTTCTTTACTGGCATCTCTTCGTTGGCATTCTCGTCGTTGATTCCCACTTGCCATCATCGAACTTAAGCCAAGTAGGTACCTTGGGTGATAATCCTCCCGACGATGAGAGGTCAAGGCACTTCACCCACAATTCTCGTCCACCCATCAATAAGTACCTGGTATCAGAAAACCAAAGGCTCGTCATCTTCCCTCCTCAGCAAAAGCAAATAATCCCCCTTCGATTCTTCTTCCTCGACCGTAGCTTTCCCACGAGAGATGGTGTCCAAGGATGGCATCCGTCCGTTTGCTGTGACCGTCTCAAGTCAGGCCTTGCAACCAGCCGGCCGGATGTGCGCAGTTGATGAAGACTGCGTGTTTGTTAGTGGCTATGCCTCAATGAAAAGTTCTAGGTATATGACTTACTATTGCCCGGTCCGTGAACCTACAAGGGCTCGCAACGCTGCTAACGAGTGCGAGTAGGTGACCCAGAACAGTAAGGGCGCCTGTGGATCATGCTCTATGAGGGCAGACTGAACGAGATTCCGGCCGACTATACAAGTAATCGTGATGGGCCGGTGAATGGACAGCAGCAACAACGAGCAGGGCCCAGGAAGAAACGATCATCGCGACTGAGCATAGGCCACGTCTATAAGACCTCGCATTATTGCTTCCAGCGTCGAGATTGCTGCACAGGATCCTAATGACTAGCGTAGACCGACGATCCCCGACCAGCAGAGAAAAAGCAACAGAGAAAGTCAGTCCGAGTTGGAAGCAGTTGCTCTGGGAGTATCAATGATATGTGAGCTTATTGTGTAATTATTAACGTACTGTAGCAGGTAATTAGGACGCCTTTCCTCGGTTAAGCTATGCCTAGCAGTTTGTTTCCCGTCTCTTCTCAACCTCCTGCAAGGCATATATCATTGCTTCGTTGAGGCTTCCTGGACGCAGCGAAGGCACTAGGCGCAATGGACAACGTGTACCGGACTATTTATGAGCTTAATTTCCCGCACCGCCCCTAATGTCCTCGCGTACCCTTTTTTGACTTGATGCACCGCACTTACTCTACCCGACAGCTGAATGACAGCTGACATGTAAAGCACCCCGTTTTGTATGGTAAAATCAATCCGTAAAATGTTTTAAACATTCAACTAAAAAAAAAAAAAACGGCGCGATTTCGCATACGATATTTTCTCGCACAATCAAGGTCACATTTCAGCACAATACAATTTAGCTTCTATACCGCCATCGCCAGCGATAGCGACCACGATAGCGATTGCGACGGCGACTACGATAGCGACCGCAATAGCGATCGATTTAGTATACCGCGGTTGACTTAGCGTACCACTATGCTCAAAACATTGAAAATATCGAAATTTTCATATAAAAACGATTGAAAACTATGTCAGCTGTCATGGCGGTGCATCAAGTCAAAAAGGGTGCGCGAGGACATTAGGGGCGGTGCGAGAAGTCAAGCTCCTATTTATGAGGTGTTCGGTCTATTGCTACAGCCAGTCGACTGTTAGGTGCCTTCTGTATATCCTACTATCCTGTACTAGAATAAAACACCAAAGGGCTAAGGGAAGATTACCCGCGACTGCTTCGCGCTTAACGAAGTAAGCAGAGCACGATCACTCCTTTGAAAGAGAAATTTAGAAAGGACTAAACCTATAGACTAATTATTTGGAAGCAGTTAATAGTCTGAAGAAACTAAACTGGCGGTGTGTATGATGAGTGTGCTGCTAGTATTGATCATGGCCTTGATCATGGTTACCACTCAGGGGTGAAACTTTGCAACTTACCGTATTTCGTAATAATCGTGAAAGATTCAACACCGCACCGGAGTGAGTACCAGAGTGAGAAGAACATGCTGACTCTCTTGTAAATTGAAGATAAACCTAAAAGTGATTCTAGATGGTGTTTCTTTAGCGCAGAGGGCCGTTCGGAGACCTCGGGGGTTCTGCACTTCTTAGCCGTCATGCGCGCTTTGCGCTCACAAGTGGGCTTCTTCTTCGCCGAAGTGTCGTTAGGATTAGCCTCTGCAGAGTTGCACTTCTTGCTTGAGGTGATACTGGTAGGTTTGGATGGGGTGTCGGGCTGTTCGTCCTCGATGAAGTCCATATTGTCGCTCATGTTAACACCGGCCATGCCGAGCGTAAAGGTAGTCGTACCCTTGTCGGCGACGGGCTTCGTCTTTCTGGAGCCATCGCTCCTACCATGCTGCCTTGTTGAGCTTTGTTCCAGACTCAAAGGCAGTATTCAAAACGAGGAGAACAAGATACCCACATGGTTCCGGATAAGTGGAAAGAACCCCGGCGGACTTCCCCCAGTCTCAGAAAAAACTGAACTTGTCTCTGCATTGAGTACGAAAGGAGTTGAGAGGAAAAGGAGACTCCCCGTGTCGTCGGAAAGTATGACCCAAGACGTAAGAGTAGGGAATCGCCGTCGACGGATGAAAAAAACAAGCAAAGAATTGCTCGGAAATTTGACTTGGTCATTGACGAACCGAGCGAGTAGGAAAGGTAGGTGGGAATGAGAATGCGTCCATCTTGATGTTCAAAAATGGAAAGCACGACGGGTGCACTGTAAATGGAGGTGAGTTCAGCAGGGGAAGGAATGGTTGGTAGACGCAGAAGCATACATGAGAAAGTGCAGCTGCAGCATGCATGCAGGTTGGGATGTGTCCCGCTTGGAAGTCGCTAAACGTACGTGGGTATCTCTAAATATCCTACAACGAATCTGAACTCGTGTGCTGCGGGATCCTTCTTCAGCTTGTCCACCTTCGCTTTTGGTTGAGCATTTTTCTTCGCCTTGTGGAACTACAAGCGGCGAGTCCGATGGGCGAGCGAGAACGAGGAGATCAAGGACGAAGACGATAATACACCACAAAACTCAACATTCGGAGCATACTTTACCAGCAAAGCCTACAACGCATATTATGAATATGCCGGCAAGCGTCTACTGCAGATTACCTTAAGGAATACCTCCCTACCACACAAACACTCTGGGAAACGTGCTTCGAGCGAGATTGGAACTTCGACAAAAGCCTCGGACCAATCCTTCAATTCCAGGAGTGCCTTGTGCTTGACCGGGACTGGCTTGGTCCTAACTCCAAGCTCCTGCTGATGCTGTCTTTGGCTTCCTCGCCACTTTGCTCTGCAAGAAGTATAGCGGCCTCCAGTTTGGCTCCTGTTCACATGGACACGCTTCTCATCGAGCTGATCATGTTTCCTCGTCAACGCGAGCTGCCATACAGCTGGAGCTCAGCGGGGACTCGGGAAACATGCCCTCTTTGTAGATAGTGTACCCACGGCACGCGCCTTGTACCCCGGTGATGTACAGAGGGACAGAGAATTATACACTGGTGGGAGTAAAATAGGTTGCAATCAGTTCAGGAAGCTTTGTGATGAGGTGCTTTATCTTGGCCACGAGCACAAGTCCGATTTCCACACTTTCATCTCATTATCTTTTCGTTCTCTTCACGATCTCCTTTCCTTTCATCTCAACAATCCGTCCTCCCTCCCCCACTATCCAATACCCCCTATTTCTCTGTCACTCTCCCCCGCCATGTACAAGCGTTCCGTCTCTCGTTCTCTCTCCTTGATCTCAGCCAGACATTACGCTGGCAATCATGGCCGCCGAACCAGCAATCCCGACCAAACTTCCCGAATTTTTTTGGGAAGTCATGAAGACTCCCAACGCGAACGTGGAATTCTCTGCATTGATTCCTACCCTCGAGACCCTAAAAATTCCCTTCTGCCGACCACACTTCTTTCACTCATTGTTGTCGGCGAATTGTGTAAAGCAAGCATCACGATGAGTGGAACGTTTGTCCTCAGAATCCGTGCCGGGTTCGTTGGAAGAAGACGTCGTCTTCCAGATTTCGTCCACCAATTCCCTAAACTCAGCTTCAGACAACTCATTACTAGGGGATAAGACCGGTTTTGGCGTTGTGCCTCCCCCATCGGATTTGGTCTCGTTCTGCGCACTTGCTGACCGTGTTTTAGTACCCCTTATTTTCGGTCCTCTCAAACACTTCGAAACGAAGTATGCCTTCGGAAACATCGATTGGGGTGGCGTGACACTGCCTCCTTGGTACAAGTGGAAAACCATCATCCCAAAGGCCGCCGATAACGAGTAGTACGGGCATATACTACGCCTCGCTCGGGATCCCGAGCCACCCGCACGGGCCGTCGCCGTGCGGTACGGCGAACTTCAAAACCCGGCCACCAGAATGAACCGCGACACAAAGAACAAGGTCCATTTAAAGGCCACAATCATCGCCAACTGGCTCGTCTATTTACGGGCGTCCCGGACATCACCAAACGACGCCGGCTTGCCTAGGTTCACACAACACCAGACCCCATCGACTCGGATCCACATGTTTGGCTTGGATACCATTCGCGGAGGAATTCCACAAAATGCACCATCGGTGGCGCTAGCGGCCCCGATAAAGACAGCAAGGATTCTGACCTCCCCGTCTACAATTTCGGAGCCGTCGACACAGAGGGCCTAGGCTCCATGGACCAGCACATGGAGATTCCGGGTAACAATGCCCAACGGTTGGCCGTTGGCTACGGAAATCTTTGAACTCGCCGATGATCACCGCCTAGGCCTGGATGATCTTAGAAAGCGCCGCAAAAGTCGCCCGGCTACACGTCCTCGGACTCAACAGTCGGAAACCCCATTCGCCGGCATGTGATGGCGTTGGACGAAATGGTATATGCCCGATGTCTGCTTCTCCTTGCCATCCACAGCACTAGCGGACCCAAACTTGCCGCCGCCAGCAGCTCAGAGAATGACCAACGAGCCCTTGAGGCAACGAATAGCACACTATACATCAGCATCCGCTGCGTACTTTTCTCTACGCTGAGGCCGACGACGAGCTGAAGTCGCGCATCGAGGACCTCACCCACGACTACACTGTCCGGTTGATAAAAGATGTCAAGAAAGTGACAAAAGGTCATCGACTTGGTTCTTACTTCGGACCAGACCCACTTTTTTCCTCTACCCGCCACCTGAATTTCTATTCGGACACTCGCAAATACCTTTCTACAAATTAAATCCATCACCTTCAAAGGCAGTTTCCATTGCACCTCCACCTTCATTCGTCATCCTCCAAACATAGTTTACTTGAAAGATTTTTTTATTCTCTCACATCGGTCTTGCGAATTTGCCGAGTCCTGTTCGTGCAACGTACTCCTCTGAAGACGGCGCGCTTTACCGGTCACATGCTAGCACGGGTACCGGAGGATCTGATGTCGTGCAAGTGAGCTGGGCAAGGCTCGCAAACCCGGGTGGACTGACGAGTACGCACCGAGGGTCGTGGTGGCTGTAGTGGCATTGGGAAAACATGAAGTTGAGGGGACGGCGTCGGCAATGGTTTGGACGCTTCCACAGCTGTATGGAGGTATTGGATACGGAAACCCGAATAAAGTTGGTGGCTCGGAAGACAACGGCTGGCAGGAAGGCCGTCGGCCCCGGCGGATCCTGCGATGACAGAAAACAAGCGAGGTCACCCCTTGCTTAAAGTCTCTATAACGAAATCGAGAGCGGTCTCCATAATAGATGTGAGGCAGCGCTACTAGGTACCATAGCGGGAAAATCCCTAGGGTGACAGGGCTTGAGAGGAGGGGGGTCAAGAGTTGATATGACAGCAAGCCTTGATACTGTCCCAAGCACTGTTGGAATGATAAGCGTTGTGACTTAACGGGAGGCTCTGATTGGCCAAAATTTGATATTGGTTTTACTCACTAAATAATATCGTTAAAGTCTTCCAAGTCTAGCAATAACTTATAACGAGCGATATTTAATATATAGACTATTACGAAAGAGCTTCTAAATGCGATTGCTAATATTAACAACTTAGTAATTATTTATTGGGAGGAAATTAAAACGTACGAACTACATACATTTTACAATTACACCCGTTAACCGATTATAGGGCTAATATATTATATCTATGCGCTATAGTGCTAACTACTATCGTTTACAGATAATTAAAACTATTACGAGATTATAATACTCATAAAATAATTGTATTAATATAATACTAATGAAATATAATAAATATTAATAAATTATAAATACTATAATAAGGAGAATAATATTAGACAATCCGTTTTTTTTATTTGTACTATAAATTATGTTAATGTGTGGCTAGTACTGTGCCTTGTAACTACCTTGTACTACCTTGTAGTATAGAAGGCTGATTGCTAAGGACACTATTCCTTCTACGTTATGGAATTAGTCGACTTAGCCTCCACAGAATCTACTAGAACATAGAGGTTTCACTACTGCATTCTAGATTCTCGAACCTGTTCAGCATTCTCCCTAGATTAATTTGTCATTATAGAATGCAACAGAAACTTATAGATTCAACTCATTCCTTTTATAGTATAGTACTCCTACAAGAACTCTTGTTAGCTTATAGAAGCTCCTACACTCTAGAAGCTTCCAGACACTCAGCATTTATGTATATAAAGACCTCTCCTCTCCGTTAGTTAGTCACTCCTTAAGCAAGCAAGTAAGCAAGCAAGCATAACTTAAGCAATACAATACAGTCTTTTCCACAGTGCAGAGTTCACTGTAATCTTCTGTCTTGAGAGCAGAGTCCTCTCTAAGACCTCTTTTACAACACTCTTATTGTATTTGCAACTACGCTGCAATTACGCTGCTTCCTTCAGCACTGCTGTCGTACCACCGCTTCCGCTCCGCTCTGCTACAAGTGCATAGTTCACTGTAGCATCCCTATACTAGTACTATCATTATAGGCTAGTTAGGGCATTACAGCAAACAAATTAAAATATAAAGATTAGGATAATAGAACTTCTATTAAAGGACGAATTGATTACGAAGTTTAATCCAACGATATAGTAATAGAGTATATGCAAAAAGAAATTGTTTGCTGCAATGCCCTAACTAGCCTATAATAATAGTACTAGTATAGGGATGCTATAGTGAACTATGCACTTGTAGCAGAGCGGAGCGGAAGCGGTGGTACGACAGCAGTGTTGAAGGAAGTAGCGTAGTTGCAGCGTAGTTGCAGCGTAGTTGCAGATATAATAGGAGTATTGTAAAAGAGGCCTTAGAGAGGACTCTGCTCTTTAGACAGAAGATTACAGTGGACTCTGCACTGTGAGAAACAACTTTTATAGTGAACTCTGCACTATAAGAAAAGACTATATTGTATTGCTTGAGTGTGCTTGCTTGCATACTTACTTGCTTAAGGAGTGACTGACTAACGGAGAGGAGAGGTCTTTACTGTTTGCTGCAATGCCCTAACTAGCCTATTGTCATGGGGCTGATGCCCGTGGCTGTGTGCCTGGCAATCGCCAGGCGAACTGCCGTGCCGGCAACGCTGCTGTGCCGGCAACCCCCTATGGCCCGTGCACTGCACGTCCCTTGAAAAGGGACAGCTGGCCAGCCGCCTGCTCTGCAGGCGCCCTTCCTCTCTTTCTTTCCTCGTAGAACCTTATCGATCGTTTAGGCCAGCACCTGTGACAACTGTGCTGCACCCCTTACACCTATAATGATAGTACTAGTATAGGGATGCTACAGTGAACTATGCACTTGTAGCAGAGCGGAGCGGAAGCGGTGGTACGACAGCAGTGCTGAAGG
>MU859339.1:0-33127 GCA_033297205.1 Pseudoneurospora amorphoporcata
TAGAAGCTTGCTGTAAGTCAGTAGGGACACTCTGCCATAAAAGGAAAGAAACTAGATCTGTAAGTTTCCAATGCATTCCATAATGACTAATCAATTTAAAAGGAATGCTGAATAAGTTAGCGAAGCCAAGAATATGGTGGCGAAGCTAAGAACGGTGGCGAGGCTGAGAACGCAATGGCCAAGCCCTATTATTCTAACACATTCTATAGAAACTAAGTTCCCCAGTGACCAGCCTACTATACTACTGAGTAGTATAGGGCAGTTACAAGGCACAGTACTAGCCACACGTTAACAGCCACTTTATAGCACACTTTACAGCGCACTTTATAGCGCACTTAACAGCACGGTCGTACATCGCATAGTCGTATATCGCTCAATTGAACGAGTTTAATTGAGTGATTAATCACACTCAATTAACATTAATCTGTACATATATAATCTATCTAATATTTATTATATAATTAAATACTTTGACTGCCAGCGAATGCGCCAAAGTCTTCCTTACTAGCCTTGTATACTTGCTATACGTGTACTACGCTGTGTGCCCTACGTGTTAGTAGGAGTGTTGGTTAGTGTGCTTCTTCTACCCCAAGTAGCGTTGCTTCCCTTCTCTTCTCCTCCTCTACCTCTCTGTATATTGCCGCGAGGGCGGCCTCATCTTCTATTTTGTGTACTGGCTAGAGGCTAGCGGCGGTTAGCCTTATTAGCTTATTTAAAGTTTATACCTTCCCATATAGACACGTTTCGCTAGATAGACGGCGCTACCTATGTCGAGGTAGTAGGGTTGCGGCTTGCCCTGGGCTGTCGGCCGCGGCTGGGTTGTAAGCGAGGCCGTCCTCGAAGCCGTGATGTTACCGCTTGGAATTGAGCTAGCGCAATTAAGGGAGGGGGAGCTTGGGTGTTGACTGGCGCGGTCAGTTGGTAAGAGTGAAGTTGATTGTTAGGGTGTGCGCTACGGTCGCGTGCGCCCGTCGGCTAGGTTGCTACATTAGCTATCTGCGTCACGATTAGCTAAGGAAATACACAGAAAAAATGACGGATCATTTCTTACTGTTGATAGATGCTAGCGCTTTGTTTATTTGGTGATATTTCGTGATGCGCGCGATAGTGGTTTGATTGATTATGGGGAGGGTGGTGGTGATAGTGATAGTGATAGAGGAAACGATGCGATGCGACGATGCAAATTGCTAAGTGTAACGATTACGAAATCTAGCCTGTGCAGGGGTTAGAATGTGTAATGGGCTGTAATCTGGGGGCTTGGCAGGCGCGGTACGGTTTGCTGACGCCAAGAACAGGAGTGTGGAGACCCAGAATGGATCCGAGCGATTTAATTAGTTAGAAATGCGGGAGGGGTGGGGCGGCGGTGTCTGAAGAGAAAGATAGTGGTGCGAATAGCGTTTCTCTATTTTATACTAGAAGAAGTACAATAATAGCTAAAAATTCGTATATTTCTATAATAACGAAAAGGTCGGACTTATTTGCGGGGATAATAATAATAGTAGCGATAATAGTGGGAAAAAACTTATATAACTCTATTTCTATAATAGTAAAAAAGTCCGCCTTATTTATAGGGAATTCTAATTTAATATCGAAATTATTAATATTAAAATAGCTATCGTAGTGTTTAATTTTAATAATTTTAATCTATTCAATAGAAGAGGTCAGGCTAGGGGTACGTAATAGCGCCTTTAATTTAGGCTAAAAAAGAGTAAAGTTGATAATTTTAAGTATTTATAATAATATAATTAGTAAATATACTTTAATACCCTCTAATACTATAATTTACTTTAATAATAATAATAATAGCAGCAGCTATATAATAACTTCAATTGAATTACTAACTTTCATATATATTATTAATGCAAATAATGTAATAATATCACTACCTGCTAAATTTTTACTAATGTAATATATGACAAATATATATTTACTAGTTGGACGGAAGTCTGGGCAGGCCTATATAGTCGCTATATGGGATTATATAGTCGCCCTAGCGGGCTCAGTATTATGGCTTATGACGGGACCTCGTCTAGTGTAAGCTAGGTACAAGTTACAACAGGCCCAACAGGTTCCATGCGAACGAATGGCCGGTGATTGCTTATTGCGTGTTTCTGAATTATGGTTTCTTCTCAAGTACAAGTCTCGGCGGACAGGACGGTTTCGGAATGGCCCAGAAATGACAGACATAAGTATAGGCGCCCGTCTTACCCGTCCTTCCGGGGCCATCCGCTGTCTCGTTTCACTGCTTGCACCTTTTCGCATTGTCCGCGGTTGTGTGCGGTAAAGAGGTATTGGGGTTGAGGGTCTCGAATCTCGACCAAGACTGGCCATAGTCCTCCCGAATAATCATGTTAGCGACAGAGGGCATACTGATGAAACTGCAACAATCGCAGTCAATCCGATCTGTCTTGCACAGGTGTCAAATCGTGGGTCGCTGGCGGCATCAATGGTGTTGGCCAAATGGCGCAGCTTCACGAGGCCCCAACCTGGCGTTGATGCTATACCTTCGAACCGTGTGCTGCGATTCATTGGGCAGATCCCGGTAAAAGGGGTCATCTCATCCAACTGAAGTGGAAAGACCGTCAGTTCACAACTGGCAAGTGCCACTGTTCGCTGCTTCTGCGTTTGCGTCAATTGCGTGTGTTTTATGCAATTGCACAACTTGCATAACTCTGGAGGTTCATCTGCCGCCTTCGCTGAGGCAGGAACAACTCCCGTCCAAGAGAGAGGCCAACCTCGGGCATTTCTACCTCCCGTCTTCCTTCCCTCTCTAGGTACCTATGGTGACTCGGCATTTTCACCCACCCACCTCAACCTAGTACTAGGGTATTTCAATTGGCCAGACCTCCAAGTGGCACCCAGCCGGCATCCTCTTGACTTCCTTTGCCTTAACAATTTCCATCCTTCTCCTTACCTCAACCTTGATTGTCTGCCACCACTCAGTCCTTAACAATCCCAGTCTTCGGTCGGCCATTTCTGAAAAACTCTCCTTCTTCTCAGCCACCATTGTCCACGAATATTGGACGGATCCGGACGCCATGTTGTCTTCCCCTTTGTTGTCCCCTTTGTCCACCATGTCCTCAATCCCCTTCACGGCCACTATGCACCCTTCGAGCTTCTCACGCTCTGCTTTGTCTCGCCGAGAAAGGACGTCCGAACAAAAGGGCCTGAAGCTGCTATATCTCTCCCCCATCTGCTTTGACCGCAAGCTACAAGTGGCATCTTATAGGGGAGAGAGGATGGCTACTGGTCTCCGTATGACCATTCAACCTACGTCTACGGCCAACAGCACTTAGACTCCGAATCACTTTTTGCAACAGATCCAAACGTCAACATGTCGTTCGAGGCGTCCGAGGGGGCTGATGCAGAAAAGGACAAAAAAGACAAATCCCGTGCCTATAAAGATGAGCTGACCGCATTCTTCTTCAAGTGGCGCCGTCATCCACTGCAATCTCCCAGCAAGTGGGATGGGGCAACCATGGACCGCCGAGTCAAGTCGCGCATCAGGAGAGCCCCCATCAAATCCCCTTGGAAAGGTCCTGGGAACTGCAGCGGCGCGGCTCGGCGTGGTAAAACCAAGATATTCAACTACGGCACCGACGGACCTGCAAGCAGAGAGCTTCGGGCTCAGGCCAGAACTGAATGGCTGAAAAAGCAGTTTCTGGACCTCAAGATGCGCCACGTCAAGGTTTTGGGCTGGGGTGGCCTCGGTGTTGTCAACCTCTTTGAGCAAGAACGCCCAGATGGCGAGCTCATCAAAGTGGTGTGCAAGGTAGACATTGAAGGCGACAAGGGCTCCTACCTTTGGAATGAGATTCAGGCCCATTTGGGCACTGCCGGAGCCATGCATGTCGCACAACGCATCCCCCCGGACCATTTTTCCCGACTCAACGGTCAGCCTATCCAACCAGCACCCACCAGAAGGTCATACGGCTCGGATTTGATGATACTGGACAGCGACGAGGAGGCCGAGGAGGCTGAGAAGGGCAGAGGCAAACCAGTCATTCCTGTTTGGGAGACAAGTCAGGTCTTGTTTCTCGAGTTCATGAGCCGCGGTGATCTCCGCAAGGTAGCAGCTCGGGTTTGCTCTAATGCTAGGGGGGGCGGCAACTTCCCACCACTTGCTCTTTGGCATATTTTCAGCAATCGTAAGTAACCTGAACCACCTGCATGATAATCACACTGACTAACATGAACACAATCCTCAGTCTTCAAGGGCGTTATAGGGATGGCATACCCGAGAGACTTCATGCCTGAGGCCCTCAAGCAGCCATATATGGCCGACAGAATAGTGCCCCTAGCATCCGAAAGCAGCCTGCGGCTACCCAAACTGACACCATACTGCGACCGTAAAACCCTGGTCCATTTTGACCTCGACATGAGCAACGTTCTGATGGGGGACTTTGACAGTTCTGAGCACAACATCACCCCTATAGCCAAGATTGCTGACCTCGGTCTCTGCACACTTTTTTTCGGCAACCAACACTCGGCAGAGTTTCGCTGGGGCTGCCGCAGGCGAGGCAAGACAATCTTCTACGCGCCAGAACAGTTTACTGAGGAGTGGGACCACGTCAAGGACGGCCCCCTCGAATCCGGCGCCAAGACGGCGGGAAACTACAACTGGTGGACCAATCTCTACCAGGTCGGCATAATCATGTACTCGCTCATCACGCTCTGCGAGTTCGACGCGCCGCCCACGCCGAGGTATGCAGCTGTAAGATACCCAGACCGCTCCGAGAAGGAGGTGTGGGGATACGGCATGGATTTGCTCGTTGGCGATTACAGCAATCTCGACTTTGACTTGGTGAACGCCGTTGCTGCGTGTCTGTGTCATGATCCGGCGGACAGGCCCGATATGCATGACCTCGAGAGACTGATAGAGGCCAAGGTAAGCGCGCAGCCGCCTGACGGTCCAGCAGCGAGGATAGTGAGGGACTGGGGCAGGCTGGTCTTCGGGACGCCGCCGCCACCGAAATATGACCCGACGGCGCCGACGGGGAGGGAGCGACTCTTGATTTATCAGGACCATGCCCCCAGAGGTGGTCGTGACAATCCGTCTAGACCGGCCCCAGCCCGGCAGGCTGCATCGCAGCAGCGCGCGGCTTCAGCCGCGAATTTTCCGCGACAACAACAGCATGGTGCTCCAGCCGGAAGGGGACAGCAGCGTACAGCTTCGGCCGCAGTTGTTCCGGGACAACAACAGCCTAGGCTCCAACCTGGAAGGGGGCAGCCATATGTTGCTCCGGCCTTGAGGGGACGTGGACAACAACCTCAATCCCCAGGGGTGAGAAGGCAGCAGCAGCAGCCTCAATTCCCAAGAGGTAGAGGTCAGCAGCGTGCGACTCCGGCTGTAGTTCGTCCGGGGCAACAGCCTCGGTTCCCAGCCGGGAGAGGGCAGCAAGCTGGGTGGGGCCAGCAGTGTGCTCCTTCGACTCAAACCGTGAGGGGACATCAACGAGCTCCTTCGGCCGCATTGCAGCAGGCTCAGGCTTCAGCTCAAGCTTCAGCTATAGCTGACAGATGGCGACAAGCTGGGTTTCCAACCGGAGGTCAGCCTTCGGCTACGGGTCGGAGTTCTCGAGCCACTTTTCAGGCACCCGCTGGATTCCCAAATATGAGGGGAGGTTAGGTTACAGGTACAGTGCTCAACTCGCAACTCGCTGGTTGGGACTGGGGTCATGGGGTGCGTGTTGAGAGGTCCTTGGAGAGTGTATTTGTTTTTCCTGTTTTCATGCCATCTTGTTGTGGCTCAGTCTTTACTTGCATTGACAAGTGTCGTTCTGCAATGTTTTGGGTGCAACTGCACATTTCCCTGCGCCGTTGGGCTGAGGAGAGGAGGTCATCCGGACATGCTAAGAGAGGAGAGTGGGTTCAAGCATTTTGTGGAGTTACATGGTTGCAGAATGATAATGTTATTGTGTTCCTTTTCTCTTCTTTCTTGTCGTACTCATGATTCTTTTTCTGTCGTGGATGCTTTTATCGGTGAAAAACGAGCCTCGAGTGTCATTTGCTCATCGTGAGCTTTCGGGTGTAAAAGCGGACTTCGAACTACGGAGTGTCCGAATCCGCAACCGAGGTGTGCCAAGCCCCCTATCCTCATGCCACTGGCACTGTTTTCAAGTTCTGTGCCCTGCATATGACTGGACATCATCTTGGATGTTGTACTTGACGGCTGCATGCATCGCGAACCACCCGCCTTCTTCGGTTTCGACACCATGGCACAGTCCGCACCCTCCCCATTTTTGCTCCTCCGCTTTTCCCCAGCGAAACGACGACCTCCCGTTGGCTGATTTTAGGTTTCTTTTTGAACCTGACTCCGTTGTCCGGGGGGAGGGGGAGTCGGGCACGGATCTGGCTCTCCGGACAAGAAATCGGGGGATGTCCGGCGTTACATCTATCTGCCTTTCCCGTGCAAATCCATTCAGCCGTTTCCCCGACCCCACCCCGCCATCCAGGTCCGAAAAGGGGCAACGGACAAGACATTGGACTCACCCCAATTGACAAAAACATTTGAAGGGATTCGAGACAGCGGGGTGTAAACAAATCGCTTCCCTTTGGTCGCTTATCCCTTGGTACCGCTCATCTATCACCGGACTCCCGACACCAGCGACCGGGCGGCGCCCCATGCTACATACCATGCACCAACCACCATGATTGACTGCCGATATGCACATCGAGGCACTGCTGACATATGCAGGGAGATACAGAAGCATGATTGAGTCGAATGCTGCGGACGCAAGCCTCGCAATAAATAGGATGACGAAGCCAGACTCGTTATCGTCTTGATGGGTCCTCTCTTCATCTGTTTCTCTTCCTGGTCTTGTCCCTGATTTCTGGATCCTACGATACAGCACCAGCACCCATCACTCCCATCTAATCAAAGCAAGCCACTCCCGCTAACACATTACCAACCCCCAAAACCCACCCAAGATGCCCATCTTTATCCCCACCGCATCCCTCGAAGGAAAAGTCGCCCTCGTCACCGGCGCCGGCCGCGGCATCGGCCGTGGCGTTGCCCTCGAGCTCGCCCGCCGCGGCGCCTCCGTAATCGTCAACTACGTATCCTCGGCGGGCCCCGCCAACGAAGTTGTCAAGGAAATCGAGTCCTTCAACAACGGAGCGCGCGCCATCGCCATCCAAGCCAACGTGCGTTCGGTCTCGGAAATTGCCCGGCTCTTCGCCGAAGCCAAACGCGCCTTCGGCCGCATCGACATCGTCATGTCCAACAGCGGCACCGAGTCGTGGGACAAGACCGAGGATATCAACGAGGAGAAGTACGACTACGTGTTCAACCTCAACGCCAAGGCGCAGTTTTTCGTCGGGCAGGCGGCGTACAAGCATCTGGAACAGAACGGGCGGGTTATTTTGATGACGAGCATTGCCGCGGGGCTGATGGGCGTCAAGAACCATGCGCTTTATAATGCGAGCAAGATGGCTGTGCAAGGGTTCGTGAAGGCGTTTGCGACGGATTTTGGTGACAAGGGGATCACGGTTAATGGTGTTGCCCCTGGAGGAATTAAGAGTGATATGTTTGCCGAGAATGCGTGGCATTATATCCCCGGCGGAACCTCTGACCTGGGTAAGGACAAGATCGAGAAGATGATGGCTGAGCATTGTCCCCTGGGAAGATGCGCGGTGCCGGAAGATGTGGCGAGGGTGGTGGCGTTTTTGGCGAGCGAGGATGGGGGGTGGGTTAATGGTGAGTTCACTTTTCTTGGACTGGTACTGCGAGACATGGTGCTAACGTGGAAAAATAGGTCAAATCATTACCATCTCTGGTGGTTCTTCGCAGTAGACGACGTTCTCAAATGGGCGAAGCGTGATGGGACAGTCGAGTGTAAGTGAGTGGCTTGTGGGTTGTTCGGTGGCATATGGAAAGTCAGGAAAAGGTCATGCGGTCACGATGATGATACACGTGCATGGAGTGCAATACAACTGTTGTATTTATTGTTTCCGTGTTCATCAAGGTGCCTGCCTTGATGATAACGCGCCTCCTTCCCCATTTAGAGCCCCGGATATTTGTCTCCTCCATAGAGACGGGAGTTCTTCTTGAATCCATTGCTCCCTCTTAACCCATACCTCCTTCCTCATCGATCCTTCCAACGACCCAGAATCCCACAGCTCCTCCTTCCCATCATAAGTTCTTGCCCATATTTCCCAGATTCCATGCCCAAGCTCCGTTGCCCAAGTCCCTCATCTGATCATGTCACCGATTGCCATAATACCCTCCTCCCACCATTCATCCACTTCCGCACTCTCCATCTCATATTCCAACTCTCTCAACATCTTCTCCCTTTCCCCTCTCAACTCGTCCAGTTCGGTCTCCACATTCTTGATGTGCTCCTCCATACTCGCCTCGACTGCCTTCTTCTCCAGTGAAGCGAAATGGTTGCGAAGTTCAGAGCCAGTAAGAGACTGAGAGCAGCATGAATCATGACTGCCAGTGTCAATGCCAGTGTCAATGCCAGTGCCGAGAGCGTAGTGCAAAGAGGTATCGTGCATGGAGCTAGACGCATCTTCGTTCGACACTGCCAGAATCGCATTCGCCCTGACTCTGTTGTGAGAATGCTTCGGATAACGTCGGTATCAGACGCTTGACCACTGTTTCTTTTAAGAGAGGGGGATTTATATTGTCCTGGATAGACCTTTGGCTCTTTGTGGTGGACTGGTAATGACCAAGGAAGAAGTGTGCTGGTGCTTGAACGAGAAAGAAGTTGGAAGGGGAGAGAAGTTGAAAGGTAGAAAAGTCGACGGTACTCATTCTCCCCCATCGACCCCTTGAAACACTCTCTCAGTTCAGGTTCTGACGTGCTCTGCCAAACCCAAGTAGGCGCAATTTCGACTATTGTCTCAAACATTCGGCCGGCCAGCAAGGTTCTTATTATGCGATTGAAAAGACAAAAAGAGTGAATAGTACAGGTACCTACGTCACGGTCGTCACCCGGGCTTTGAACTAAACAAGGGATAGGGTGGATGGAGGTAGGAAGGTTTCATGTTGATCCTACGTTAAGGACTTGAGGTACGCTATATACTAGCTCGACTGGGTAGGTACTATCGTATCCCTCGTCCTCTTCCTCACACAGCTGATTCTCATACTGGGCTCACCAATGGTCGCGGTTACCCCTCCTCTTAGTACATATACGGATGCTCCTCGAAGAGCGCCAGTCAACAGTCTCTCCTCTGTGGAGAGCTTCTTCGTGCAAGCTACGATACTGGATGCTGGCCACTTCTGCTTGAAATTGGAGCTCTTGCCTAGGTCTACCTGTTCTGGTCGACGTAGCTCTAGTGGTGAACTGGCAGACAGGTTCGCCGCTGGCGTTGAGCGGGGAGGCGTGGCTGCTTGTGTCGTCTTGAGAGGAAGAAGTATCGCTGGGCTCGGCAGAATTAGAGGGATCGGTATCGATCTTTGGGTCAATGATGTTGGCCGTGTCTGTGTCGATGTCTCTGTCGGTCTCGGTGGTAATCGTATCTGACTTGGTGGTAACGCATGGACCGGGGCTATCAGCCTCGACGGCGGCTGTGGCTGGCTTGAACAGCGAAGGAGAAGTACAAGGAGAAGTGCGCTTCCTAGACGGGCGAGCTTTTCTGGGCTGGGTGGGTTGGCTGTCGTGGACTTTCATGAGCGCGGCAGCAACGAGCGGAAGGAGCTCTGGGGTAGAAGCCGATGCCGGATAGATGGGCGGCTCGAGGTAAAACTTGGGAGGGACCATGTTTTCTGAGATGTTGACAACGTCTCTAAGGTGCCCAGAGAATAGTGAAGCTTTGTTGGATGAAGAGTAGGAGGTTACTTCAATGTTATGAGAAGGTCTGGTCTGAAAACGAAAGAATAATGATGGTTGAAAGTGGCGGAGCTAAAGCAAAACGGAAGTTTACAGAGGGCATCTATGACGGCTTTTTATTCTTGTCTGTCGATTGATGGTCCTTTCGGATTTGCTGGTCGCCTCAGATTGCAAGTCGCAACCTGGTAACTCCCAGGATTCACCATCCAAGAGACCGCACTCGGATTCGGCACGGTGCTACTTATGGTACCTACCTTAGGTTCCATCACCACAACCTTGAACTGGCGACTGACGACACACTGGCAGGTTTCCAATTTCTTTTGCTCACCATGGAGCTCTTCCAGTTCACCCTGTCGGTTGGCTGCTACGTGGCAGCAATAAGGTACCTTACCGACCTCGGCGAGGATGGACATTTGACACGCGGGTTATGGCCCCTTTGATGGATGAAATGCGGCAAGTCCAACAGCAGGACCTTGAACCATACAAGTCCGCAGCTCAAATCTCCCAATAACTCTCACATACCTTCCGCCTTGTGCGTGGCCAAGCGGTATGGTGTGCGGGGGCCAGATAAATATTGCTCGTTGCGTTGGTAGCGGAGGTACAGTTTTCGTAGGCCGCGCTTGGTCTGGGGCTCGACCCCAGGCTCGGGCGGCTGAGCTTTTTGACCTTTTTGTGCATTTTTTTCGTTTTGCTTTTTGCCTTGAGTGCTTGAACATATTCCTCTTACTGAGTTGACTGATCGTGGCTAGAATTGTAATTAAACGACTCCGACCTGACTGCCTATGCCAGTCGCCCGAGGTAGTCGCGACACTCGGCAGCCACGAGATCTTCCTTAACTTTACATGTATACTGTGTCTCTCCTCCCCTTTTCCATTAGTTGATCATCATTCTGTTACTCCTATTCCGCTAAGAGAGAGATTGCTAATCACGGTTTTAATCCTTCAGCCCCTCGCTTCCAACACGCAGACACACACCGCCTCCCATCCCTACCACCATCACTCCACCATTTCATCATCATCATCATCATCATCATTGCCTCCCCAAAGCTTCCCCTCCATGGTATGGGTAGTCAGCATATCATCCTCCTCCCTCCAGTTGTTCTTGTCCACAGCATCTGCGACATCTAACCCATCATCATCACTTGCCTCCTCCCACGACCATGTTGGATAAATCGCCTTATGCCAACCGACTTCCACGAGCTGGTCCTCCTCATTGACATACCTACGGCTAACCTTCTCTTTCGGCATCCAAGCCTCGCCGAAAGCTCCCATTTCTAATCCCAACCTCGACTTACGAGCAGCTTCAGCAGCTTTCTCGGCAGCCACTCTCTCTCTGGTACGCCGAAGACAATCCAGAAAAAAGGTCATCGTCTTCCTGTCCTTCTCCTCCTTGGCTTCTTCCTCGGCTGCTGTGGCGATGATCGTCTTGGTGCCGGGTACCCGTTCGACTCTCGCCTCATGGACTATAGTAGAAGGAAACGGAACTTGGATTTGCTGGCGAGACTGCCGGTAGCGCTTGCGGAGGGAAGGGTTGGAGCGGGACTTTGTGATTCGATGGCTGGATGCGAAGGGCCGGTAGTGGGAGGGAGACTTGTGCAGGTTGGACTTGGAGTTGTATAGCCTGAAGTTGTAAAGCCCGACGGGATCGTCGCAGTTCATGAGGATCTTTGCGAGGTTGTGATCTTCGGACTGCGTGGTGGTAGAGGTGGTATCGGCCGTTGTCGTCGTCATGCTGCTACTACCACGGGCAGTGGGGTTCGAGAAAGTGAAGCCTGTTGGACGGGTGGTGTAGGCAGTGAAAGAAGAGTTGGATTCAGGTTGCAGCTGGCTGAAGACGCTATGGGCGTATGAAGAGGTAGTAGCTGTATATGTAGACGGAGTGAGAGCCCGGGCTTTGGGATTGAGGGCCATGTCCTCCATCTTTCGAGTAAGCCCGTCAGTTGACTCCATGTTGGTGGGGGGTGAAGGAGGTATGGCTTGGGCTTCTGGTGTGATGTTAGGTCCTCCATCTTTTGTGTGGCATCGTTCGCTGGATACATGGTACGTACCTACATTTATGTCCTTGTCGGTTGGAGAAGATTGACTGATTTGAAAGCAGTGCATTCATCGCTTGTCGGAGATGGTTGAAGAGCGGGAAGAAGTACAAGCTGGCTTGCTGCGGAAGTTGTTTTGAAGAGAAAGACATCGATCCTTGAACGGGATTTACGACATCCTCTTTTCACCCCGCATTCACTGGGTGAAGGGCAAAGCTCTACACAGGTACGGTGAATGAAACCTCGAACCTGCTGAGAGGAAGCAATTTTCACAACCTTTGTCAACGTGGTGCTTCTCCTCAGCTCGGGTCGATGCAGGTTTGTAATCCATGTTCCTTTGGTTTCTGCTGTTGGTTGCCAGGCTGACGCCTACAGGTAAAGCCATACTGTCGTTCAAGTGGCCAGTCATCGATTGCTTCTCTTCTTTCAAAACCGGAAGGTACGTTTACCGAAACCTTGTTGTGATTTTTCCCTAGCTCTCTAGCTGTTTTCTTACTACTCCATTCACTGGCAGCTAGGAATAGCTCTCAACGTCTCCCGAGGACTTGATTCTTCAACCAACATCTCGCCACCTCGGTTCGAGCTGTTGCTTAGTGTCCATCTCTTAAACATAGGTACATTACCATTGGAACCTGCCATCAACCCGCCATTACCGTATCCTCCTTCTCCTCCTCCTCCTCCTTGATAACCCCCAGAGTAGCTCCCTCCCTCTTCAATCCAAACCTCTTCCTCAGACCCTCGCTGATGGCAACCCCTGTCTGAGACCTCATGGTCCGCCTCTCATGGCGCCTCTCATTCTCCTTCACCCAATGCTTCAACCCTTTGGATGGAGCTTTATATGGTTCGCGTCGAAGGAACTTGTCGACGCCCCTCCTCATTTTGTCACGGCATTTCGTGATGCCGCTGGTGGTTTTGCCGCTCCTGGCGAGACTGTTGGCGATGTTGGAGGATATGTTCTTGAAGGGCTTGCGTAGCGGAATGATGTTCTTGGAGCTTTCGAGGCCGGCAATAGCTTCTGGTTTGGTGCTCTGTGTCAGAAGACCAGCTTGGGAAGCAGGGCCAAAGGGAGTGTGGCTTTGATCGACTAGGCGGGAGGCGTTGAAAGAAAGGCGAAGGGGGTCAGAGTGGGATAAGGAGGAGGTCCGTTTGGGGATAAATGACGGCTCTTGGATTGGTGGTTGCACTCGAGGGTCGACGTTGAGCTCAGCCAGCTTCTGGACCACTTCTTTTGTCGTTGTGTCCATATTGTTGGTTTCTTGCTGTTGGTGCGTCTAGAGGCCGTAGAGGGAACCTGAAATTGTGTCCGTCACCGTGTGTGGTTGAGCGGCTTGGTTTGGAGTGTTTCGGCCTGAAGTACGCCCTGAAGCTGTGCCCACCCAATTTTTAGCAAAAAGACGAGGAAGAATCTAGTGAAAAAAGACGGAGAGGTAAAGGGCCCGGGGGGACGGGACAAAGGGTGGGGGGGGGGGGGGGTCATGGCCACGTTTTCGCACATTGTGGCTAATACGTGCCTAGGGAGGTACCTGGGGCACCGACATTCCATCCCATGATGTGTAGAGGCGCCGCCATCAAAAGGTTCAATTGAGGAGAAAATACACGTGTTATTCACGAAATCCATTTGATCATAGCTTCAAGACTGAAATTGTTATCCTAGCTGATGATTATGAGCCCAAGGATTACCTCCTACCTATCATTCCTTCAGCTCGACTTCCATTTGCGGTCTTGCGTTACTAACATGACCAAATACTCGGCCACATTTTGTATGTCCCTGTTTATTTCTCGCATACCGCTCTAAAGACATTCATCATGAAATGCCTGCTATTCGTTATCCCTTCGATTCATGCCTGGCGTAGCTAGCGCTGGCTACATGCTGTGTTCGCTGCATGTCTCCCGTCCTTCCCCTTTCCCCACCAGTCCAGTTTACATCTCCATACCATCCGAGTTCTCATTCAGATAGAGGTATTCGTCCACATCGAGATCCTCCAAGGAGTCTTCCTTTCCAGTTCCCCCCGTTGCATGCTTCAGCTTCACCTCTCTCGCCATTACCGATGATGAGTGCACGTTATCCTTTGGCTCTTTTGTATCCGTCAAAGAGAGAGAAGCCAAAGATTCTATGCTCGATTCCATCATGGCTCTATGCATCTTCTGGTAGGAGGCGGCACGCTTGGCTTTGGCCCTGGCCAGCAGCCTGTTGAGCCTGCATTGCTCTCTCTTCTGGTTGTTGGTCTTCATGGACATTCTGTGGCGAAAAAGATCAGAAAGCGGATGGTTGTCAATCTCCCCCGTAGCTAGGGCCATCAGACTCGCTTGGCGGTTACGCTCAAGCTGGGTAGTGGGAGGGTGCCTCGCAAACTCGGAAAGACGAGCGCAGGCGATTCGGGACATGGACTTGGGGCTGGAGGTAGGGTGATGGCGGTGTCGGTGGGGTTTGTAATGTCCCGGGAATGGATGAGGGACTGGACGTGGGCGAGATTGGCGGACGGGCGCAGCCTCCTGGATCTGGGGTTGAGGTTGGAGGATAAATGCCCATGTAGGTGTGCTGTTGACGACTTTTGGTCGCGCGGGGCTACTGGACGTGCTGGTGCCGGGCATGATTGCCTGGGTAGTATGGGTGGACGAGGGTCGCGTCGGCGAGCTTTGAGTGAACATGTTTGTGACCCAGGCTGGTTCAGGGTAGGCGCGAGCAGGCTTGGAGTGAACAGCGACATCAGCACTACTACCAGCCATGGGATGCATGGCGGTTGCAGGCGACTGGCTGGGGTTGATGGCGATGTTGAGGGTCGCCATGTCGTGGATGGCTTGGTTGAAAGATTTCCTTTTTTTGATGTTGATCGGATCCATGTTGGTTACTAGAATGATTGAGACGGGAATTCTTCTGTCAAAATGGAGGGGTATTCGTGCGTCTCTTGACTCTTGCTGTGACTTCGAATCGGGGACTGCGAAGGTGGGTGGGTGGTCAAAGGAAGGAGAGTGACTCGATAGAATATGATAAGGTGGTTGGGCGGGGAGTGCATGGTAAGTGCAAAGTGAATGGTAATCTAGTTGGTTGGAGTCCCATAACAGACCCTGGAGTCGGTAGCTGACGCAATCGGTTTAGTCCACATGTTCAGGTTCTAACAGACGGGAGGAGAAAACCTCAGAACGCTCCAGGCCGAACCCACGCGTACGCCAAGTTTTCAGGTTCCTTAAAGTTCGCGGTAGTGGAACTGTGGAAGATCTCACTGTAGTTGGTATTGCCGGCCTGAAGGCCGGTATTTGGAACGCCGCTAAAGATAAATAGCGACAGGAAGAAAAAAACGGGCATAATGAGTGGCAATGGTAAGTCCCGTAGTCAGGGTTTATTTCCTCAGTCCTGCTTCGTGTTGGTCACGATAAGACCTTTGTAGCTACTTGGAGTATGTTGTGATTCTCTCATTCTCTACTCCTTCCGATCCGTCCTTACGACACTTGACCCTGCCTGAACTTTAATCCGTCCATTTCACGCCCTCCCATCAAGTCATACCATCATAAACCATCCTCTACTCCTCCATAGCATCCTCATCCTTATCCTCAAATCTACCCCCCGCCAAAGCCTGCAATGCCTCCCCTCTCATTAAAGAAGATGCCACCTGTCCGATGTTTGCCAGTAGGCCCTGACGGTCTTGAGCTGCGGAAAGGCGTTGCTGGACCTCAATCTGGGCCTCAAGGACACGAAGCCTAGTAAGCAATTCTATGCGGCTCTCCCTCATCTGTTCAAGTCTCATCCTGTTGCGATCCCGCTGGGAAAGTGGATGATCTAGCGTGGTTCTTGTAACGGCTGTAAGAGCCGGGAGGCGACTGTGGCGGTTGCGCGCGTTCGTACAGGTATGGTGGTGAGAAGCAGCACCGTGGTTGTGTCTGTGGCTGTAATGATGGGGTGCTGAGGTTCTGTGACGCCCCGAAGCTCCATGAGGACGTGGGCGGTTGCTCTCCACTTCCCCGGCTTGGGCTTGCTGGACGACTGTGTAGGTCGCGTTTGTACCAGAGCGAAAACCGAGAGCGGAATCAGGCATGGGAGGACGAAGAGGCAGGGTGGCAGGTCTGGGAGGTAGGGCGCTCGGCTGGGCTGGGGTGTTTGGCTGAGTCGGGGTGTTTGGCCGAGTCGGGGTGGTTTGCTTGGTCGGGGTAATGCTGAGTGCCTCCATGCCGTAGATGACCTTGTTGGTAGAGTGATTCGGGTTTGGAGGCTCTATGTCTACTCGATGTTATTGTCGCCGTCAGACTGTTGTGGGAAATAGGTAACAATTAAGTTCGTTTTTGCGAGGATGAAGGGGTGTTGAGATGATGGTGGTATTTCGATTTGACTTCAAATCCGGATTTTTGTGTGTTGATTTGACTTCCAACTAGGGCTGTAGAAGTGGTGAAAGGGGAATAAGAGTTACCTCTCGTTCTACTTTATACTCAAACGATTCGGTTTGGGCGTATAGCGGCTGTATACGTAAGGGGGGTGTAGATGGCTGTACGGCGCATGAGCGATGTGGTCCGAGCGTCTACCGTATGGATTTATACGACAACCGTACGGAAACAAACACACTCTAGGTATAGACGACTCGCTATGGAAGTAAATGGCAAACCCTTTGGCGTAAAAGCTGACGGGATAAGTTCGGCGTTCATGTTTTTAAAAGCGAGAGATTGAAGTATGTCACACGTAGCGGAACGTAGACATGGTATTTCTGCCACGCGTGGCTCATCTGTGAGTTCATGTATTCTGTAGGGTGTAGTGTGCAGGCCAGGGTGCGCGAGATACTAGCTACATATAGCCTACAGGATATGAGGCGCACCTGCCAGCTCCAACATTCCGGTTTCTGCTGCCCCCATCTTTTTTTGCACGTGGTCTGCCTGCCTGCTTATCTGGGGGGTTTTTATATTTCCATTTTTATCTTTATTTCTCAGTCAGCAAGTTGTGCTGACGTTGGGCAGTTCGAACATCTTCATTCAAACTCTTAAATTCTGAATGCCCAAGTTACCTTGGAGCCCCGTTGTAGTCATTGTCTTCGGTACTGTGGGAATCTCATGATGACAAAGTAAAGTGGAAAGAGCTGTGCACATGAGTCATGACATTGCAAGGCCAGAAAATGAATGATTGACCAGCACCAGAACTCGTTCCCTCACTCCAGAACGCCGTCGCGATGCTTCCTGATCTCAAATGCATTCTGCGACGCCCAGTGTGCAATCTCACCGTAATAAACTTCACCTTCGCTCAAAATAATCCCCATGATGCCGCTCAGCGCCATTCGCAAACCCAAAGCCAAGCCAGAAACTCCATATTCACGTGTCCTAATCCGCGCCTGTATCCCAATTTACCGCGCTTCGACTCGTTGCTATCAGTGCCCAGCCCTGGCAGCAATGGCCGAAATCCTCCCTATCTGATGTACATATCGACGCTGGATCAGGAACAAGTTGCGGTGGTGCTCTTCCCTGGTAATGCCCACCTCGCCATCAGACCGCGCACGGTTGTTGACAGTAATTTGAGCCTGAGGCCGAGTGCGAAGGCGAGCTTGGGCGGCCCGTGGCGAGCGGGCGGCCTGGCGTGAAAGGATGTGGTTGATTGGGCCAGCACCATTGCGACGTCGGCTGTGCACACGAGGCCACGAGGCATGTTGGCGGGACTGGAGACCGGCGTCGTATTACAACTAGGCGGAACGATTATTCCCGCCCTAGTACGGTTGTTGCTTTGCGCGCGCGCAAAATAGTCCATCGGTCCTACTGTTACGAACGTTAAGCGAAATAACACGGGCCAACCAAGCCACTGGGATACAATAGCCACGTGAAGGCTGGGCAATGTAACCATGACAAGGATGCAGGCTCATGGAGGTGAGCCAGGCTTATGGTGGTGAGCCAGCTCAGGGCTCATGAGCCAGTTCGTGGTCAATGAGCCAGACGCATGTAATTAGAGGCACCAGAGTATAAAGGGACGACTGGAGAACTCAGATTGTCAGATAGTTCTGCAGTAGTCAACAGATCATCATCATTGAGACTAGTATAACGCTACCATACTTGTCGTGAACCTTTTGGCTTCACCGAACGTCTTCTGATAGTCTTCACCTTCAGCTATCCCATTTAGGCAGATCAGACTGCCGTTCGTCACATCTGCCCCGGATGTAATTGTAGTGCTAGGGCTGCTAGGACTAGCGCTGGGAGGAGTATTAAAGGTATTTTATACTTTAGTTATACCATTATAACAAATTTCGTTGGATTTTCCCTAGTATAATAGAAATTGTTGCTTGCAAGCTCTTCAGAAAATGAGTGCAATATGCATGGAGGAAAGATAGGTAAGGGACTCTAGATGCGGGTAGGTTTTCTCTTAACAAATGCTTGATAACCAGAAATCGACTTCGTCAATGATTTGATATGTATATAAGGACTACATATGTAGTTACCAAGTCTAGTGTACCATATGATCGTTACCGGGGAGGGGCGTTTGTACAAGTAGACTTAGACGATATGTCTGGTGTAGAGGTAAGAGTACACCCACTTGACTCGTCCCGAAATCTGGCGAAGCTGTGAGCTATAACCAATAACAATAGCATCAACGCAGATCGGGTGTCTCGAGATCTGGGCTTGCTGCTGAGCTGCCTGTAATGCTGAGTTTACCTAATCTGTCATGTTCTTGCATATCCCGGAGACGGAGTTCATAAGATTATTTGGTACGCCTCACTGTCATACGGGGGCATTGAAATGGACTTAGTTTGGACCTGAGATATCACTGTGTCACGCAGCGTGAGTAAACATGTTTTGTGATTCTTCCTAGGTAGTTTCAACCCTACAAGATGATTCGTGCAACTGGCGCCCCCAGGCCTCGATCCCTAAGTAACTACCTACAAATACCATCTGTCCAAGTGAGGGAATCGATCAACCTTGGCATCCGCATGGTTGCACGTGTCCTCCGTAGGGCAGCCCGATTGTAAGCATTCGAGGCAAACACTGGTTTGTTCTTGACCCCAATTCCGAAACTTGGAATAAAGGGTGGCCTGGCGAGATAGCAACTGGGAGTGGTCCTGCAACCCCCTATTAAATTCTTTACGACAGTAGCCCTTCCTGTATGTGTCTTCCAAATTTGCAATTGGCACCAATTCCTGAATCATCTTCAAGATTGTGTGTTTACTCCCAGCAACGAAGTCAAATGCTCGCACCCAGCCCTGAGCATTTGCGTTAAGGCAATCCCAAACACCGCATGTTGATCCACAGCCGCCTGTTCCTACCGTTTGTGCGGCACGGAGAAGGCGTGTCCGAAGTTTGAAGGATCGCTCCGCGAGAATAGCTAAAAATTTCAAGATCAGTTAAAGAGTTATATAATAATTGTTGTGGGTGAGTATGAGGGGGGTGCTTAAGACTATACGCACTCAACAGTTCTGGAGGTAGCAAGTCCGTGAGCAGTTTATCCTCGTAGAAACGGAAATAATTGCCGGTATGGGTGAGCATGATAAGCCAGGTGAACCTGGAAAAAGCCTCGTAGTTCTTCAATACTGAGGCAGCCGCGGCCATGTACAACAGATCCTTGGGGTCTTTGGCCGGTAGCTGTTCGGCCGGTAGCTGTTGACGAAGCCACCTGTCTGTAACTAGCTGCATTGCTGCACCCAAATCGTATTTGTCGATGGCTTGGGCAGCATGGAGGATCTCTTTCCCGCTCATCTTGTCAAAGGGGATCATGTCGGGACGGTGGTGTATAGCGTAGCAGATGGTTTTCATCACTTCCGGGTCATCTTCGGGAAGGTCGATGTCTTGGGGAGATTCGGGTGACATGATGCGGGAGCTTTCGCGCCAAGGGGGCGAGAACATTTTGTCGAAAACTTTGGAGGCCGATCGGAGGATGGTAGATGAGACTTTGAGGCGTAGTTGCTTCTCCTCGGGAGGGCCGAGGACGAGGATAATGTCTCCCATAGGAGAGACATCGATGATGTCCGAGGCGCCGTCCATATTGTCCGAGTCGCCGTCCATGTTGTCTGTTGTGTAACGGGCTCTTGGCAAGGACGAAGCGTAATCGGGAATTGATGGAGGAGGGAGATTCTGGGCGGTTGATGGAGTTGGGAAGAAAGAGCTGGAGAAGATGCTAGATGCCGGAGAAGAACTTGGGCACTACTGCCTCTCTTAATAGAACTTACTACAAGGACGCGGCCCGAGATACAAACGCACCTTCCCCGATATGTCTGCTTATCTATGGGAGCGGGAAGGACATGAAACGTGTCTTTTAATCACGTGGTAGGGTCAAAAAACTGAACCACCAGCTTCCATATCCATATCATTCGGACGGAGGCATTACGGTGAGTGGGGAGGCGGCGCTAAAAAAAGGAATATAATTGGGCGGATTACGAGAAAAGTTGCCCCGCTCCCCTGGCATCCTTGCATGGGGCTTGGCTCGAAGCGAGGCTTGAAGCCTCGATATCAAAACAAACGCTACCCGAAGTGTACCCTCTGGTTGCCTTTTTGGCATGTCCTCCATTGCAGCATCAAAGTTGCATTTGATCCTTGAAAGACGAAACGGTGATGTGGCACGCTGACATCAGGCTTGATTTACAGGACGTCGCCAATCCAACGAGAGAGAAGAGAATGTGTTGCGCCTTTCTGAGGCAGTGAAATAAGCTTTTGATAGCCGCCGTTGTCTGGCTTTGGCGAGCATTGGCAGTAAAAAGAGGAGAAGGAGTAGTCGGGACCAACGCCGAATGACTTTGCGAGGCTGTCAGTCTCTCGTGTCCTGGCGCTTGAATTTACTGTACGTAATAAATAGACGATGTTCCAATAGGTTGCGGTACTTGGTTGGGATTGAATTTAGTTAATTTATGGGGAACACTCTATACACGCCATAAGATCCTACAAACACGCCAAAGCCCCACATGTCAGCTGTCATATAAAACAGGTCGTATTTGGTATAAAAAACGGGTTTTTGAATGTTTCTGACATCTGACATGGGTCCCTGGTAGTACGCTGTCAGCGCCGTAGCACATGTGTAAGCGCTACAGCATACGCACTTCAAAATTTACGACAGAATAGGGCAAAGTGAGGCTCTCAGAATGTATATATTGGTACAAAGTAAACAAACCAGGGAGTCGCTAATCATCCAAAACGATAGCCTTGTCTTTGCTCGCGCCTGGCCAAATCGTACGAGGGTCAGGGTGTCACACGGACATTTGCCCACAGTTTTAGGTTAGGGTTGCCGAGGCTTAGCAGAGCCTCAACGCCTGGCATCAGCCTTATGAATGCCCGGCGGCCGCAGGCCGCGAGACTCAAACTCACCTCGGCCGGACTCTCGGCCATCAGCACTTGTGAGAAGATTCTGGGCGTTTGCTGCACAGACCGCTAGTCCTTTGCCCTGCAGGCACCCTCTTTGACAGCGGTTCTGGCACTTCCCAGAATCCCCTCCTTTGCAGACCTTCCTCCTCTTTGTATCGCCAGCTCTATATAGCTGGCGATCCCTTCCAGCCTCAGATAGCTGGATCCCTCAATCATCATCATTCCCATCATTTCGTGATCCATCTCATAGGTCATGAGCCCTCTGTCGCAACGTTAGTCGAACGCGACCTCCCAACAACAACAAGTCAGACGATCTCCCTGACACTCCAAGTCGACGATCTACCGACACCTCATGAGGATTATCTAAATCCTATTCAAGTCAGCGACGCGATTCTCGCCCTGACAACCCCTTCAAATCAGACGAATTTCCTGATACCCTAAGTCGACGATTTACCGACACTCATGAGGATTATCTATCAAGACGACAGTCAATCCCATAACAAGACAACGTCGCTCACTCTCGTAACCATGGCAACCAACAACAACCTGGCCGATACGACAACCCTCATACAACTAAAGGGCGAGAAGAATCTGGGCGACTGGGAATCAGCTCTCTGGGTCGCACTGGACTGCGCCAACCTCACAGACTACGTCTTCAGTCCAAAGGATAAACCAGAACCAAAGGATAAAGATTCAAAGGAGTACGAGACGTGGCGAGCCAACAGAGCCAGAGCAGTTGCCGCCATTCACAGCACTCTCAAAGCAGAGAACATCAGAACAACCCTCCAGATCAATGGATGGAATCCACGAGACAGAGATCCCAGCTATCATTACCAGCTGGTCCAGAAAGCCATTGCAAAGGTCACAGATGAGGCCAGGGCAGATGTCCTTCAAGAATATCTGTCACTGAAAAGACAGTCTTTCGATACAATGGAGTCATTCTTGCAACGATATAACGTTTGTCGTAAACGCATATCCGAAGCCAACCTCAATATCGACGACGATCTCGAGATGGTCATCCTGTTCAACATGGTCAGAACCCAGTATCCCATTGAGGCCCGCCTCTGGGCCATGGATATGGAAACAAAGAAGCTGGTTCCATCAGTGTTTCTGGGCAAGCTCAGCACTATCGGTAACAGCGAGAAGCGTAATCCTACCCTCAACGTCTCTACACAAGTCAACAATGCCGACAACAAGAACACCAACAACGATAAAGGCAACACAGACAACAAAGATAAGAAGAAGAGGGAAACAGAGAAGTGTTCCACGTGTAACAAAGACATCATGAAAGGCCACAAACACTTCGATTGCGGTCATCACAGGAACGCTAAGACCCCAGACTGCTGGATGTGCAACCCAGAGAAGGCACCAGATACATGGAGAAAGAAGAAAGAATTGATGGAAGCCAAGTCCGCTGGCACGGCTGCAGCCACGGCTGACACGAACAATGGCCTTACCCATCCCTCATCAAAGAGCTCCCTTCTGTACGGTAGTGTCAACAACTTCATGGCATTAAGCCGTGACGATTCGGATTCCGATGACAATCAGGATTTTTGGTAGAGCCCGTAGCCAATACAAACGCTAAAATCCAACAGGCTCTCAAGGTACAACTGATGAACATCAACAACAACGACAACACACGTGACAAGGTTCTCTACGATTCTGGATGCGCTACCAGCATCTTTAATCACCTCAAATGGTTTACGGATCTACGACCACTCAACGAACCCTCTGAACACGTAGTAGGCAACGGTAACTCTATATACTCGTACCATATAGGCACAGTAGAGTTAACCATGCCAACAATACACCATGGCACAATAAGGGTAACAATCAAGGACGTACAGTTCTGCCCTGACGTTCCAGCTAATCTCATCACCTCCGCTGGTCTTCTCGATAACGGTATGGAGTGGATGATGAAAAGCAACCAGATATCATACGGCAAATATACGATACAATGCAGCTGGGCGGGCAACGTGCCCACCCTTCCAATAACACCCCCTAACAACTTCGACCAAACACACGAGCTCCCTAGAGCCCTGATAGCCTCGATAACGTACAAAACGATGCACAAACGACTCATGCACGCAGGAAAACAGCAAGTCATCGAAGCCTGCCAGAAAGCAGGTATCCCTATAAGCAGATAAGAAGAGGACGACTGTGAGGCATGCAATATATTAAAGATGACCGATAAAATGCCTAAGGTAGTCTACGGTACAGCAGCAAAGAAGGCACTACAATACGTACGCATAGACGTGACTAGCCATAACCAACCAGGGCATATGGGTGTCAGATACGTCGTACACTTTACCTGTATGGCAACAGCTCACAGATGGGTTCGTTTCGTTGTCAACAAAGGCGATGCCTTCAGAGCACTAGTCGAATGGAAGAAGTTCGTAGAACTTCAGACTGGTCTGAAAGTCTGTATCATTGGCCTCGATGGAGGGCCAGAGTTTGGATTGGCAACAACAGAGTTCAAGAACAGTAAGCTCGATCAATGGGCAAAGCAAGAAGGCGTTGAAATCTGGAAAACGACACCGCATACACCATAGATAAATGGCCCAGCCGAACTGACTGGCCGGCTCATCATGACAAGGACTAGAACGGTCATCCAAGAGAACAAGATTCCCATAGTTCTATGGCCGTTTGTGATGGACGCCGCCGTTAGAGTTATGAATCTCCTACTAACCAAAGCGAACAAAGACAACGACAAGATGAGTCCCCATGAACTTCTTCATACTCACGCTAATTCACCAAAAGACCAAAGGAAGCCATACCTCAAATACTTGCGAAAGTACTGGTGTACCGCCTACTATTATATCAAACCCCAAAAACGTGAGCAAGGCGACAAATTTACCCCGCGAGCGCGCAAAGCCCACCTTCTCAATTACGGCGACGAACACGGCCGCATTTACTGGCTATACGACCCCGAATCTCACGAGATAATCCGAGCGAGCGCAGTCAAGTTCGTGGAAAAGGAAAACGAGGACAAAGAAAGAGAGGATGAGCCTCAACACATGGTAGTCTTCGAAGATCACAGCGTTCAAGAGATAGAAGACGTGGCGGAACAAGAGAAGGAGGTGATAATCAGGGTGACAGGTACAACGCGACGGTCAACAGAAGTGCAGCCGGTAGAAGTTGAATAATGGTCTCAACCCAAGCTTCCCCCTGCGGTCCTCGAGATACCGCGTTACTACCCCACCCCATCATCGACACCAATGCCATCTTCAATACCACTGATTCAAGAACTCCAGAACCAACAAGACCAGCCGTTACCGTCTATCGAAGAGGAGGAGCAAGAGGAGGAGTAGACAATGGACCTTGATGACTTGGATGAAGAGGATCCCATCCCACCAAAAGACAGCCCGCTCAACAAATCCAAATCACGCTCCCCCAGCGAATCCAGCAAATCCTCGAAATCAGAAGACGTGAGTATGGGAGACGTGGATGACGCGACTTCTACCCCTACTCCACGAGGCAGTCTCAGAATGCCAAATCTATTCAAGAGGTTTATGTCTCCATCAACCTTTAAACCTCTCCAGAACCCCACGGAGCTCCAGCCTATGCCGCCAAAATCTCCAGCTCCGCTGGCACCTCCAGCACCACCGGCATCTCCAGTTCCGCCTTCCCAACTGCCACCAGCTAACCCGGCTCCTCCAGCTCCCTCACAAGCACCCCTAACTCCCCTAGTTCCTCTTTCAAAAGACCAACTCTCTTCAGAGCCCACGGCTGTTACCGTGAGGGATAACTCTGTTCCCCCAGAGGTATGCGAAGGTCGTCCAAAGAGAGCTAAAGCCAAAAAACCAGAAGGATTCAAATATGGTGAAGAACAGGTAACAGATGGACTGAAGAAAACAACGTTTTATCATGGAACAATGGAGCCGAACCGCTTGATAAGGCCACCACCCATCTGGTGCTTCACGGCCATGAAGGCATTGAAAGAAATCAACAGCCATATCAACATCGAGCGGGTTATCCCAAAGAACTACAGACAGGCTAAAAAGCTCCCAAACTTCAGCACATATTGGCTTCCGGCCATGGAAAAGCAGGTAAAAGCACTGAAAGATCAACAAGTGTGGAATCTGGTACAGAAAACTCCCGATATGGACGTTCTACCTGGAAAATGGGTATATGACGAGAAATTCAACCTTCTTGATCAGAAATATGAAGCCAGGGCCAGATGGGTAGTCTGTGGCAATAAAGAACGGGAGGATTCATGGAATATCGAAGACGTCTACGCTGCAGTGGCCAACAGAACGAGCCTTCGAATCTTTCTGGTCTATATGGCCATCCACGATCTGGAATGCCAGCAATTTGACTTCAACACAGCGTTTCTTAATGCCCTAATTCCAGAAGGGAAGAAGTATTACGTTGAACAACCTACAGGACTAGCTGAGAAATCCCTACCCGAACAGGTGTGCCTGCTACGCAGAGCTCTATATGGGTTGAGACGGAGCCCTCTGTACTGGTTTAACACCATACACCCTGTCTTCGTGAAACTGGGCTTTTCAGCGCTGGGCACAGACGCCTGCCTCTTCATCAACAAGGGTAGAGGAGCGTTGATTATACTCTACGTTGATGATCTCCTCATTGCAGCACAAAAGAATGAGGATATTGAAGATATCGTCAGCCAGCTGAAATCCAGGTTTAAGCTGAAATCAATGGGCGAAGTCAGAACGTTTCTTGGATATGATATTGTTCGAAACAGAAACGAGCGCACGGTATTTATGTCACAACAGCGATACGTGCAAGCAATCATCAAGAAATTTGACTACGATGGTTTAAAAGGCGCCAACACCCCATGGCCGCCAGATTACAAGATCCATGGGGGTGCCAATCCAGCCATCGAGATGCCAGAGATCCAGAAACCTTACATCAAGAAGACTGGCTCCCTTAACTACGCATCCATGGGCTCACGCCCCGATATCACATACACGGTCAATAAGCTATGTGAGGGTAACGCTAAACCCACAGATCGTCACGACTACGTGATGCGGCATCTCTTCAGATATCTGGTGGATAACCCAGATCTGGGATTACTGCTGGGAGGCTTGTCGTTTCCACAGCAACCAGACCTCAACTTCAGGACATACGCAGATGCCTCATATGCTGATGATATCGAGACAAGGCACAGCACAGCTGGACATATCGTATTTGTTACAACTGGACCAGTTTTCTGGAAATCAAAGAAACAGGCTTTCGTTACTCTGAGCACAACAGAAGCAGAATTTACCAACCTAGTCCCAGCAGCCAGATCAGCGGATTGGGTAGCTAAGATGCTGGAGGAGTTGGGTATGGCACAACCACAACGAATTCTCTTTACAGACAGTGCCAACGCAAGAGCAACAGCGCTCAGAACCCCTGGAAGAAACCGCTGCATTGATATACGGCTGAAGTGGGTCACAGAACAGATAGAACAGAAAAGGTTTGAGGTTGTTCACATTCCTGGTACTGATATGGTAGCCGATGGCCTGACGAAAGGCCTCAAGGCGGATAAGCATGGAAAATTTGTAAAAATGCTGGGCCTAACCAGAAGGGATATCCCCTGGCTCAACACCAAAAAGAAGGAGGATACTTGATTGTTTACATGTACATAGACTTCCTATTTCAGGTCTGTGGGGGTGTGTGAGAAGATTCTGGGCGTTTGCTGCACAGACCGCTAGTCCTTTGCCCTGCAGGCACCCTCTTTGACAGCGGTTCTGGCACTTCCCAGAATCCCCTCCTTTGCAGACCTTCCTCCTCTTTGTATCGCCAGCTCTATATAGCTGGCGATCCCTTCCAGCCTCAGATAGCTGGATCCCTCAATAATCATCATTCCCATCATTTCGTGATCCATCTCATAATCTTCGTTGGCTTCCCAGAGCCCTGTCGACTTGCACCCTAACCCTTGCGAAAAGACGTAGAGTGTCTTTCGTGCGGAATACACTGAGATTCCATTGCTTGTAGTGCATGTATACCTCCCAGCCGACTAGCATGTCACCGCCCTGAACGAGAGAAGTGTACCTTTTCGCGTAAATATCTCGGGAACTTCCGTGAACCTCTCGAGACCAACCGCCAGCTCTTCTTGACAACCCCGCGAAGTGTTGCTTGGAGGGACGGTATGACTCCATTTGAGAGCTTTGGAAGGTTTCGTGGGAGATCACCTTGTTCTCACGTCGGGTAAGAACCATCCCATTCCCTGCCCAGTTGAGCGTAACAGCCTCATGAGACCGCTTTGGGTTGAAGTTGAACTGGATCTTGAAATACTCCGGGTCCCATACCGTGAATCGTGCTCGCCGTGCTTGCTGGTTGTAGTCTAGTGCCCACTCAAAGATGTCATCCTTGAGGTGACGGAGCTTATAGAGTTGTGATTCCCGTCCTTGGAACCTGAGCTCCAAACAATCATCCTCTTCCCCCTGATCCTTCGGACAACGGATGTCGATGAAAAAATTCCCTGGCCAGCTACCCTTCGAGTTGTAATATCTCCCGGTGTACAAGTCCAATTGTCGCGGATGAAAGTAGTTCGTGTAGCGCTCGCTGTCAATGCCAGTTCTCATTGTTTTCACAAGCCTGAGTTTCTGATCCCGACTTCCCTTCGCCAATTCAACGTACTTCTTTGCCAGGTCAAGGTACGTTTTCCCTCCATCTTCAAATTGGAATAGCGCGGTGATGTAAAGAGTAGTCGGGACCAATGCCGAATGACTTTGCGAGGCTGTCAGTTTCTCGTCTCCTGGCGCTTGAATTCACTGCACGCAATAAATAGATGATGCTTTAATAGGCTGCGGTACCTGGTTGGGATTGAATCCAGTTGATTGATTCGATCCCGCAGTTTATACATACAGGTCAGCTGACCAGGTGCCATGATAATAGATGAGGGAAGATAGAGAGAGGAAGAGCAAGTTAGAGGAAGAGCAAGTTGAAGGAAGTGAAGGAAGAGGGAGGAAGAGGGTGGAAGAGGGAGGAAGAGGGAGGAAAAAGATAGGGGGTTGCGGATAGAGGCATAAGAATAGACGGAGAGAGACAGGAAAGAGGCTTTTGGGGCGTAATAAACCCTGGTCATTGTTAGTAACCACAAATGAAGACCAGTTTGAGGCCAATCAGTCCTCCACATCGAGAGCCTTCCCCGAGCTGGTTACAGGTGATTGCCGGGTAAGTCGCCGGAGAAGGTGTCTTCCGGATGAAAAAGAAAGGAGAGAGAAACCCAGATCATCCAGACAAGGCAGCAGAATGCTTGTCGTCAGATCCATATCCCAAATTGTTTCGGCGCCAATGCAACTTGTTCTTCATGTCTCTCCCGACAGCGCAACCATCCAATATCTGCGAGCGTCTGCATGACAACCACCGCAGATGATAGCAGTGGCATGGTATGGATAACCGAAAGGGCTTTTTATATGCCAATCCACCATGGTCGAAGACGTCATACTTCATCCAATATTGAGTGAGAGGTGAAGAGAGTTTCTTCACGGATTGTGTTCCAAGATAAAAGTTCAGGACATCCCCCGATTTTCGGTTGCCTTATTCTCGGATTCACATCCTATCCTTATATTATTAGACCTAGATATACTAATTGTCAACTCTTCAAGACCCTCATATGAACGGACATTACACCACTCCACACACACTCGTTCTCCTCTTCCGACTTTTGGACCCGAACTCAATCAGGATCACGTACGTACCCGAGTTTTGACGCAGCAAGGAACTATTCCATCGATTCTGAAATCCAGGATTTCTTCACCAAGACTTTTGCAACCCGCGAAGCCTGCGACGCAAAAGCAAGGGAGCTCGTCGGCGGTGGAGAAGTTGTATCAGTCGACGGAGGAGAGCGACATTGTCTACTTGAACCCCGCTGCTAGTACTTGGGCCACTGCGGTAAGACAGACGGATGCCCGTAGAATGGCATGTTGTACTGGTTGCCGGCGGCGTTATTGTTGACATGAAACCCTGATCCTGTGGTGACGTTCATAAACCCGGCTCCTGCAGATCTGGACCGTAGCAGGGCATTCCGCCTGCGATGCCAACCACCAGAACATGTTTGATGTTGGGAAACGAGCGGCGCATGTTGGCAAGGGCCGTGGCGGCTGGTTCGATACCTATGCGCGGGCATACAACTATTACGACGAAGTGTGAGCCTATACGTCCTACGTGGTAGAGAACGTCGTCGTCGGGAACTTCCAGTGTTGTGGGGTCCTCTAGCATTCCGACCGCAGCGGTGAGTTCCAAGGGCAAGGGGGCAATCCAGCCGACTGTGTACCGAGAAGCGTCGTGTAAGGGATCCATGTAGGCAATTGTTGACATCGAACGTGATTATCCAAAACGAAGAACAACGCTGTCTCAGCTTGCAGATACCCCAAGTATAAGAGAAGGGACTTGGGATTTTAACGTCTATTTAAGGTGTTAGAGGCAAGACACCAGATGGAGAGGGGTAGGTTGAGGCTCAGCTCTGGCACTCTTTGCTCTAAGAATGAGCATTATGGCTCGGCATCGTCGGATTGGTGGCCTCACATACCTCTAGCCCCCATGATAGGAATATGAAGGGCATCTAGATCAGACAATTCCCTCTTGGCTAGATGACGTGTCAAGCCGTTATGCTTCATATTTAGCACGCAGTCTTTTTGTTGAAACTTCTGATTGGCCGAATTTGCTTCGGACCTCTCACGAAGAGACAATAATTCCAATCTGGGGGAGTCGCGTCTTACTTGCAGTTGTGGGGGCAGGCGTCGCATTCAGCTTTCCCCGAAAGGATATCTTCACACTACCAATGGCACATGCGATTGGTGGCCGACCCACGCCAGGACTAGGAATTTGGGCATTAATAGGTAGTGTCTATTAGGCATCTTAACACCTAGGCTGATCTAAAAGGCCAAGCATCAACAGCTGATGCCGCAAATGTGCACATTTCGGTGGCACATCCGCCACATCACGCAGCTTTATGATTACCTTCGGTTGGGGATGAGACAAGCCAGAAGTTCGGCGACAGTACACCTTTGGAGTTTGGGCTGGTCAACCGGTTGAACACTATTCATCTCATCATTCGGTTCTGTCAACCTCTTGCTTACTCCTTGGGTCCTTTTTCTAAGTCTACAAGACGAGCAACCTCATTCCGTGCCTCACGTCTGATCTTGTAGCCAAGCATCATAGGAATCCCGAAGCTCAATTGCTACAACATGGAAAGGTCCTGGTCTGTCTGCAATTCTGGTTCGGGTTTCTCCAATGCCAATATCGGCCCGGGTGCTCAGTATAACAACAATGCCGCAGGGCATCAATACAACTACAACTACTATGGACGTAGGTTTCCATTACGGGTGGTGACGGTATGGGCTTGTGCTAATAATCAATAGCTCCTTGCTCTGGGACTGATCAACCGCCGGGTAAGGTTAGCGCCGCTCGAGCCGAGGGACACCCCGCTGACGTTCTTAGAGCGACTGGAAACGCCATCGCCGCCCTTCGCGACCATCCCCTTCTCCCGCGACCCCGACTTCGTCAACCGCGGAGACATTCTCGACCAGATCGACCAGCGATGTTCGGAGCCGGCTGCTCGGGTTGCGCTCGTAGGCCTGGGCGGTGTCGGCAAGTCGCAGCTGGCCATCGAGTTCGCCCACCGGATCGCCGCGCGGCACCCAGATACGTGGGTGTTCTGGGTTCATGCCGGCACGCAGGCCCGGGTCGATGAGGGCTTTCGGGCGATTGCCGACGCCGCCAAGCTGCCCGGCCGGAACCACCCCAAGGCCAACATCCCACAGCTTGTCTACGGCTGGCTGTGCAACGAACGGAACGGCAAGTGGGTTATGGTCCTTGACAGTGCCGACGACCGCGACGTATTTTATGGGACGACGAGTACACGTAACGGGCAGCCATTTGCGAACTCCCTCCCACAGAGTCGAAACGGGTCGATCATCGTCACAACCCGCGATAAGGACCTGGCTTTCCGGCTGACCGGGCGACGCCAGAACATGATCGAAATCGGGCCGATGGCGCAGACAGACGCCCTCGCGCTCCTAGAGAAGAAGCTGGGATCGCTCTCGGATACTGATATGGCGGTGGATCTCGTGCGGGCGCTCGACCTTGTGCCGCTTGCCATCAGCCAGGCGGCGGCCTACATTCAGAGAATGTTGCCACGGAGCTCGCCCGAGAAGTACCTAAACGAATTCCGAAAGAGCGAGTGGAATCGGAGAAAGCTTCTGCAATATGATGGTGGGGACCTGCGGCGGGACGGAGGGGCGTCTAACGCGATACTTACGACGTGGCAGATATCCTTTGACCACATCCGGTCTAAGCGGCCCTCTGCGGCGAATCTGCTGTCGCTTATGAGCTTCTTTGACCGACAAGGCATCCCTGGATGGGTGCTAAACCCTTCGAGAATTGCCCAGGACGGAATGCAAGCAATAGGTCTAGACGATGCCGCAGACGTGGAGTCGGACGATAGCAGCCAGAGCACGGACAGTGATACAGACGATACTAGCTTCGAAGATGATGCGGCGATGCTAAGGGACTACTATCTCATTACCGCGGACAAGACAGAGGATAAGTTTGAGATGCACGGCCTCGTGCAGCTGTCGACTAGGAGGTGGCTAGAAGCGTTTGGGCAGGAGGAGACGTTCAGGCAGCAGTACATCGAGCGGATGGCAGCTTCATTCCCAACAGGCCAGTTCGAGAACTGGGCCATGTGTCGGACCCTCTTTGCGCACGCCCGAGTGGCCTCGGATTATCGACCTAGCGAGAATACGGTCGAGTCATGGGCGATTCTTTTGCACAACGGGGGATGGTACGCGTGGTCACAAGGGAGATATGAAGATGCACAGCAGATGCTAGACAAGGCGAGGAAGGTGCGTAAGAGGAGGTTGGGAAAGGACGATGTGGCGACTCTCTCGAGCACGTCATTGCTTGCATCAGTATTTCGAGATAGAGGACTATGGAAGGAGGCCGAGAAGCTGGATGTGCAGGTGATGAAGACTTTCAAGACGAAGCTCGGGGCTGATCATCCCTTGACGCTGACGAGTATGGCCAACCTGGCGTCGACGTACAGGAACCAAGGCCGGTGGGAGGAGGCCGAGAAGCTGGATGTGCAGGTAATGGAGGCTCGCAAGGCGAAGCTCGGGGCTGATCATCCCTCGACGCTGATTAGCATGGGCAACCTGGCGTCGACATACAGGAACCAGGGCCGGTGGGACGAGGCCGAGAAGCTGGAAGTGCAGGTGATGGAGATGAGCAAGGCGAAGCTCGGGGCTGATCATCCCTCGACGCTGATTAGCATAGGCAACCTGGCGTCGACATACAGGAACCAGGGCCGGTGGGACGAGGCCGAGAAGCTGGAAGTGCAGGTGATGGAGACGAGCAAGGCGAAGCTCGGGGCTGATCATCCCGACACGCTGAGCAGCATGGGCAACCTGGCGTCGACGTTTTGGAGCCAGGGCCGGTGGGAGGAGGCCGAGAAGCTGTTTGTGCAGGTGATGGAGGCTCGCAAGGCGAAGCTCGGGGCTGATCATCCCTCGACGCTAATTAGCTTGGGCAACCTGGCGTCGACATACAGGAACCAGGGCCGGTGGGACGAGGCCGAGAAGCTGGAAGTGCAGGTGATAGAGACGAGCAAGGCGAAGCTCGGGGCCGACCACCCAGACACGTTGAACAGCATGGCCAACCTTGCTTTCACGTGGAATAGTCAAGGTCGACATGAAGATGCCCTAGCGTTGATGCAAGACTGTGTTAAGGCTCAGCAGCGAGTCCTTGGGCCTGAGCATCCTGACACACTGTCGTCCTTGGCTACTATATCGGAATGGAGTAGCTAGGCTCATCAATTCTTCTGGATAAACAACTCAATATCAATCCTGAACATTGTATACCACACCATCCGTGAACGCCTATATTACGATCCAAGCAAGCAACCAGCTTATACAATCGACCAATACCTTTCGGCTACTACTACCGTTATTCTTATTTCCCAGCGATATACTCCTATACTTGTAACGGTTCGTCACACGTTGCTTGCTCATCTTTTTGCACACTACTCGTCAGGCCTACAAAATCGGCGGCTGACTAGCGGGAAACCCCCTAGTCAGGGACATTAATTCGTACCCGGACATTAATTCGTACCGAG
>MU859340.1:0-33070 GCA_033297205.1 Pseudoneurospora amorphoporcata
CTTCCGCTCCTCTCAGCTACAAGTGCATAGTTCACTGTAGCATCCCTATACTAGTACTATCATCATAGGCTAGTTAGGGCATTGCAGCAAACAGTCTTTATACACTACTCCCCCACTTAGCGCGCCCTCTCCCGCTTTTTGGACTAATTATCTCACAGACATAACCTCTAGACCCACACTACACTTTAGCGTAGTTTTTTTCATAGATTTCAACTAATAAGTCTGAGCATTACATTTTTCACGCTATGCCAAGCCCAGACTCTAGACTACAGCACGTGCAGCTAGATTAGCACCCAGACCTAGTTTTTACAAGACGTTTCTATAGCTGTCTTACAGGGCACTTAGTAGTACGCTGACGTGGGCTCAACAGTATGAGGTACCTAGGTATTGGGCGCAGAAGCACTGGGCTCAGAGGTATCTTGTACGAAGGTAGGTAGGTTGGAGGGATTGGATTGACGCTGGGGTCGAGGAGCGCGGGGTCGATGTTTTCATTTGCGCCGCAGTCGCGCGCGCCCGTCGGGTCAGCCATCTGCAGCATCACAGTTAGCTGGAAAAACGCACAGAAAGATTGATGGATCATTTCTTACTATTAACCAAATACAAGCGCCTTATTTACTTAGCAATGCGACGTACTAGTGTTGAAGTGGATTAATTGACTGACTACGATGTGGTGATGTGTATGGTGATGGTTTGGTGCAGAAAGGAAGCAAGGTACAGATGCTAGAAAACGATCAAGCTAGGTTAGCTAGTCTAGCCTAGTCTAGGCGCCCAGACCAGAGGTGGCCAGTGCAGTACGACTGCACGGGTTTGGGCGCGTAATAGCTTGAAATCTAGGTCTTGGCGGTCCAAAGTGGGGAGGGAGCGGGAGCTAATATGCGCTAAGGTGCGCTAAGGGGAGGCCAATGGATGCGTGTGAGATTATTGGTCCAAAAAAAAAAATGAAAGTGGGAGAGTAGTGTATGAAGACATTGAGGGCAGTGCGAAAAGACTTTCTCTTAATAAAAATAGTATATTTAATAAGTATAAAGTATAGGTCGTTATAAAAAGCGATTAATAGAATAAAAATAGTATAAATATGTACACTTCTACCTTAGTAAGGAAATTATTTAAATTTATTATTGCCTTTACTGTAAGATTTAACTTTGAGTTAATCTAATATAACGCGGTCAATGCCTTTATTAATATAACTTTTGATAAGAAGATCGACATACATATACTACTAAAATATTAAATTCCTAGTAAGGTTTTTAAATCAATTAAAGTAATATATAATTTTAAATAAATATTTCTATTGTAGTAACGAAAGTTTAAGGGTACGTTTAAATTAATAGGCTTCAAGGCGATCCTTAAGGATCTATATATTATAAAGAAAGATAGTATCCTTATACTATATTATATTAACGATATTGTTTTTGCGTTTGATAAAAATAAGATAAAAGAAGTTAATAAATACATAATAGATCTATAATTAAAATATTACTTTATTAGGAGAAATAAACTTTAATAATTTTTAAGTATCAAAATTATTTGTAATCGAAACTAGGAAAAGATCTAGTTATTATAAGAAGCATATATTGAGAAAATTTCCAAATTATTCAATTTAAGCTTTTAACCTACCTTAATACTTATAGGGTATATACAATTAACCTCTTACAAAATTACTATTAACTATATAAAAATCCGCGCTTACTAAATTAATATAAGCTTTCTACTATATATAACGGTTAATCTTCGATTAAATATCACATTCTTAATAAATAAACTAGTATAATATAATTATAACCCTAGTCCTGCCTATCTAGCTGTAAGTAAGAAAGTATTACAATATTTTCGAACTATTAAAAATTAGGTACTATATTTTAGTAGTAGCAATCGACTTGAAATAGCCTCAAATATTTCGTTTATAAATAACGTCATCGATAGAAAGAATTTATAAAGTTTTATAATTAAGTTATATAGTAGTTTAATTTATTAAGATATAATTAAATAAATTGTAATTACAATTTTAATAATTGAAGTAGAATTATACGTAATTAAAAAAGTGGCTAAAGAAACCTTATTTATAACGCAGTTAATATCCGCTCTAGAGGTAAAGCTATTAGAAGATCTCATCCTTATCTTACAGTATAATAATAAATAAATTATTAAGACGCTTACAAAGGAGACCCCTACTTTTGATACTAAAATAAAATATATAAATATCTATAAATACTAATTAAAGGAGGAAATCCTCATTAAGTAGATACTTAAAATTGAGTATTTAAATATAAAACTAATACTAATAGATAGATTAACGAAAGTATTAGATATTTTGAAGTATAAGAAGTTTAAAGATTTATTAGAAATAGTTGAGGTGTTACCTTAGAAAAGAGATAATATGGGATTATAGGAGGTTAATTTAGAAAATTTAGATGAGAAATTAGGATTAAGAGTATAAGATATTTATAAATAGCTTTACTTTTGATTTTAAAAAGGTAAGAGAGGTTTATAAGTGAGAAGGTGTGTTAAATTGCAGAGTGTAGATCATACCTAGTTATAGAGGGTCCTAGTCACCTGATTATAGGTCTTGGCATTTCTGGGATACCCGAGCACCCCCCAGACCTTCTGGAGCGGATCTGTTGCACCGGCCAGTTTCTAGACAGTTCAATCAACTAGTTCACACTAGTAAATCTGACAAATGTCCCCAGACGCTTTATCACGTTTCGCCTCAAGCGGGCGCGCGGCCTGGCTGTTAGTGTAATAATAGCTAATCGATAAAGAACCACCTGTGCCCGGACCACCCGACAAAGAAGCGGAGCCAATAATGCGTTACAGCAGGCTCTGGATGTGAGGCCATTGGACAAGTCCTCGTATGTGAGTATGACGAAATAATTGAGACCCATTTGGTCGCTACAAGTACAGTCAAGCTTCCCGTCTATTCTGTCACGGGCGAGCCAATCCCCAGTTTGTCTGTTGGTGAAATACCGGTGAAATGAAGGCATACGTAAGCGTCAGGTGATCGTCGGCGGCATAGCCACAACGCTCGAGACGCTCGCTCGTGGATCGGTTTTCATATGTCGCTCCGAGTCCGTATGATCGTCGCCATGGTAAATAGCGAGACGCAAAGACGCAATGATAAGATGGTTTCCGCATCAGAAGCCTGTATTGTAATTATTACATTGTAAAATGCAAATAGATGTTGTGCTGTGTAGTATGGGCTCCACCAAAACCTGCAGCAAAGCGCCGTAAAGGCTCCATCACGCTCCAAGATACAGCGAAGCTGCAGCATCAAGCCTTCCCAATTCGGACGTTATTCGCAAGATGATTGGACAGATTGGACGGAAACCAACTTTCATAATATGGGTTAGACGCTATCAGCTTTTGTTTTGTTATTTCAGTCCTTTCGTCTTCTCGTCTAGTACTCCCACAAACTGTTTACTTTATCTAAACCCTCCCTGCCTCGCGTAAAATCCAAACAGAATCACAAAAAGAAAAGCCATTCCATTCATCGTGTGTCGGTGTCGGCGTATTTATAAACCAAAGTCCCCCCAAGTCCCCAGGTCCCGCTCGCGCCAGTGACCATGCCATGCAATCCATCCTTCCGTCGTACATATACCAAAGTTAGAGTAACAAGAAAGAATATGTGTCTGGATAATACATGGTGGAAGAAGAGTAAATGAAATGCGTGTGCCGAAAGAAGATAAAAGAGCCTTTTTGCTCCGTCAGGTTCCAGCCTACCACGAGGGGAAAAGAAAAAAGAAAAAAAAAAAAAGAAATCAAATATTCAAACGTGTTTGTGCTCCGGTGACCATGTGATGCAAAAGACTCCGGGCACCTTTGTGTCTAGAGACTCGAGTTCGTTCGTTGACTACGTTACCCAATACCCATATCGATCGTCACCTGCCCACATGACTCCATGCCTCATTGCAAATGAAACCACCCCAACATCCCACTCTCGCCTTCTTCTGCTCGTCTTAGTCGTAACCTCGTAAGATGCGACTCACCCCCAACCAGTCCCTCCCCAACATCAACTGTGCACCCCTCAAAATCGATCGATATACCATTGCCCACGGTAACGTTCCGCGCGGTATCCTGACTAACAGGATTGCTCCCTTCGTTCATCATCGCCGAGCTGACTTGGGAAAACACCTTTTGGATGGCCGTCTGCGCTTCCTCGGCTTTGGTCAGGTCTTCCTCCTGCAGGATGTAGAGGACCGCGACCCTAGCGAAGTCGAGGATCTCTTCGGTGACGGCGAAGGTAGGGCTGGCGCCGGGCGCTTGGGAGGCCATGGTTAGGGTTGTCGCGATGGTTCGGGTGGAACTGGCGGAGCCGGTGCCGGTTGTGGTTATGGTTGTGAAACCGGAGCCATCACCGGAGCCGTTGCCTGATCCACTGCCGGAGCCGGAGCCAGAACCGCTGCCGCTTCCACTTCCGGAGCCGGAGCCGGAACCCGAGCCTGAACCAGAGCCACTTCCGCTACCACTTCCAGCAGTAGCAGTAGCAGTACCACCAGTTCCTCCAGCAGCGTCACCACCTCCTCCACCACCATTACCAGAACCAGTCCCACTACTCCCCGATCCTCCCCCTCCACCACCACCACCACCACTTCCTCCCCCATCAGCAGCACTCGTCGTAGCGGCCGGCACCGACGCCACGGGCACCGAAGTAGCCGGCAACGGCGCCTCGAGCGTGATAGTCGTCAACTGCCCAACCAGCACCGAAATCGTCGTAAGCGCCACCCCATCCACAATAACATTAGCCGCATTCGCATTTGGACCACCCGCGCCCCCGTTCCCATTGTCATCATTAGTGCTATCCAAACTAACCACCTGACTCCTCGCATCCCCTTGCCTGAGTGCTCTGCCGTCGAAAGTAACCAGGGCATTCTGCGCCCCACAACTAAGTCCCTCCCGGTTGAACTTGGCTACTATCTCTGACCCATCCAACGGGATCGAGAAGTTCTGATAAGAGTCTGCCACCAACCGCGGAATAGCTGCTCCGATAGTGGCCGCATCCCCGTCCAGTCCGGACCAGGTCATGGCGCTGCACCCGGATGTGTCGGTGGCGTTGCAATTGAAGCCCGTGAATCCGTTCCGGCAAATACAGGAGCAGAAGCCCTGCGAGATGATGTTCGTCCCGCCGTTTTCGCAGGTGACTTGTTGCTGGCACTGTTGCAGCTGTTGCTGGGCGGAGCCGGCGCCTTTGTGTTTTTGCAGGACTAGGAACTCGAGGGGGATGACGACCGCGGCGACGGTCAGGAGGACGATGGCCGTGAGGAGGAGCATAAAACCCCAGACGGGCAGGCGGCAGATACGTCGCCCTGGTTTTTTGTTGGAACCGTTGTTGGCATCGGTGGGCGGTTGGTCGCTGCCGTCCCCGCGGGAGTTGTTGTTGGGTGAGCGGTGGAGAGCTGCGAGAGGCCAGGATTGGATTTGGTCTCGGAGGGAGTCGCGGAAGCGGCGGGGTGGGATTTGCGGTTGGGCGGGAGGTGGGAAGGCGGCGAGCATGTCCGAGAAGCCGGATTGGTGTTTTTCGTTTTCTACTGTTCCGGTTGTTAGCATCGTTGGTCGTGTTGGAAGACGGACGAGGAGCTGGGGTGTTCTTACCAGACATCTCCTTCTCGACCCCAAACTCATCGTACAGCTGCTCCTCGATCCTACTCGCAGGTCTCTTGCCGTTCTCCAGACTCTGTTCCAACCGAGTCGCCCGCCGTATCAGCTCCGAAAGACTCGTCAAACTCCCCCTGGCTTGGGCTTTGCGGACAGCCTCCATGTCGAGATTCGGGGGTCTCCTAATGGCCGAAAACCGACTGTACGTCCGTCCTCCTCCAGGCATCCTCTCGTTCGACGACGAAGTCTGATCATACGAGCTGGCATTATCATACGCATCCAGAATTGCATCTGTCGTGATGGCGGAGCCAATCTGCGGAGTCTTGGCACTTGACGAGCTGGAGTGCTCGATATAGCCCGTCCCCGAAGCAAAGGGATCTCGGAAGGGTGTACCGGGAGTAGTCGGACCGGAGCCTGTCCCTTGGTTTTTTCCTGCCCATCCTCCTCCTGCTCCTCCTCCTCCTCCTCCTCCTCCTACGCGTGGACTCGTCGCTGCTACCAACGTAGGCTTCGCCCTCTTTCCCACGCTCGCGTTCCTGACCAGACGACTGTCCTCGGCATCCTCCTCGTATCCCGGAGGTACGTTCTCATTATTTCGGTGCATTCCCATGACGTGCTCCTCGTGGTCCGTGGATGGATACTGCGGGCTGAGTCCCGGCGAAACGGTGCCCCAGCTGTCGGGTAATGCTGCGCTGGATGCAGAGGACGTGTGGAATCTCGCTCGTGTTCCTGGGCTTTCCTCGGGGATGGGCGAGACGAAGGAGGCATTTGAATAGAAGGAGGACGCTCCGCGTCTGGCTGATGGCGGCGGTCCGAGGGTCACGCTTCGTCGGGGTAGTGGTGCAGCAGGCATTTGGCCGGGTAGTGGGAAGTCGGGGATGGTCCCCAACGACGAAAGCGTGGATGGCCGGGAAAGAGTCTCGGGGACGGCTGACAATGGCTCCTGCTGCTGCTGCTGCTGCCGCTGCTGGTCAGCTGGCACTGCTACTATTCCGCCTTGCTGTGGTCTGTATTGAAAGCCCGAGGCTGGGGTGGGTTCTTGCACTCTGGAGTTGTCCAAAATGGAAGGCACTCTACTCGGTCGTGGCGGCCGTACTGGTGGTTGCGATTTCCCAGCAGGAGGTCGATATGGCTCTTTCCCCTGCCCAGTAGGAGGAACTGCGGCTTGTGATGACAATGGCCACTGTGGAACCACCGGGATTGGTCTTGAGATGTTTACTCCAATACCGCCTTCCCTTGTCTGGATCTGAAGTCCTGTCGGCGGTGGTGGCCGTCGAGTCCGCGGTTGTTGCTGTTCTTGTTGCATCCCAGTTCCTGCTGTTCGTGCCCTACTAGGTCGGGCTATCTGAGGCTCATTGTCTTCCGCCTCTACTACCCTCCGAATTGAGGGACCCTCTCTTAACCCAGCCTGCTCCCTCGCCCTCCTGACAGATCCTAGCTGTGGCTGTCGGTCCATGTCTCTCCCATTTTGAAAACTCATTTATGTGGAGCCCCACGCAACTGATCAAGCATGCAATCAAGGAGTTTCCAAGCTCTTCATCCAGAGTGATCCAAATTACCCGCTCGGCCGTGTGTATGAGCCCAAAAGCAATACCACAGACCAGAGACCTCGCTATTTCCCGATAGAAGATGGTGATCAAGAAGGGCTGAATGGCGAATGTAGGACGGCCCCTCGTAACCAAAGATTCTCCTGGCCTCCCCCTCCGAAAGGTCACACAATAAACAGCACCCTGACTCGGATATAGTTGGGGGTGTTGCAAACGGGCCGAAACACAACTCTAAAGGGTAAGGTTGTGGAACCGGTTTCTGGTGTGTAAGTATCCGCAACAAACGAACGACGACTTGGTTCCTGAAAATTGTTGGAGGGAAAAATCAAGGACTTGTTCCGTGACGTGTGGGCTTAGCGTGACAAGCAGCGCGGTTAATGGGCGGGAAAATTGAAGTTAGTTTGACGAGGGAAGATGCCAGTCGAGCAAGTCTGACTGCGTAGAGGGTCTGAATTTCGACAAGAGTCAGTCAATGCCTGTACTCCAAAGGACTGGGACAGTCAGAGACAAGACCAATATGTCTGGGCTGTGGGGGCAGCTGCTCTCCAGATTGTTCGTTGTTTCTGCTAGGAAGACCCCAACTTCTGCAGCAACTCCTGCAGCAAAAAGCTGCTACACAGCCCAAAGCTAGAAAAGGGAGTTCTGAACAGGCGAGCCGGGGAAGGGAGAAGATTCGAAAACTACTTGCAGTTTGTGCTGAAGCTTCTCGGCAAACCTCGAGAGCTTCCAAAGGCAGTGGACTGGCCAATGCTCCCCGACGGAGAAGAATGAATAATAATAGTGTCGAAAAAGAAGGTTCTTTGCCTGCCAAGATCACCCGAAATTTGCCAGGATGGTATTGCTCTCCCGGTCGGTGCAGGTGCGTGGCAAAGCAAAGCTTCCAGCCGAGTCGGCGAAGGGGATGAACGGGTGGGTGTCGACGATGGATGGGCGGGTGGATGACGAGAGATGGGTTGAACTGCTGGGGTTCTTCGCGTACGGCCGAGAATCTGCAACAACGGGAGCCAAACGACCGGCAAGGAGCCGGCTCGGAAGAGAAGGGAAGTGAAATAAGTGGACACCTTAGACCTGAGGTGAGTTGATGATGGTACGGTAGAGTACGACCCGATGCTGTGTGTCCCCAGAAGACCGATGGTGTTTCAGCTTTGTGGGACGAAGACGGGGCCTCGCAGGGACTCACTCGGTAAGGACGCCGTTACTTGGTATAAAAAAAGGGGTGTGACGTCTGGAGTCGTCGTCGATCAGGCACAGCCTTGCAGGTAACTAGGACGGCGTGGTGAGAACGGCGAGGGAAAGGAGAGCTGACAAGAAGGGAAAGGTGAGTCCTCGGGAACAGTGAGTGATGAGGCCTCGGATTTTAGTAGGGCACACCAAAGTGCACCAAGATTCCTCCCTGAAGAATCCGGATTCTTGGAATGAGCAGCAGGACACACAAGACAGGTAGATGCCCCGAGCTGTTCTTGATGTCTGTCAGGTGCGTGTCGGTGGAGGCGAAGGCCTTACTTGTACAGGTTGCAGCCGAAGTAGAACCAAGGACAGGCAGCCAGGTCGTCAAGACCGTGCGTACCTAATCAAGCGAAAGAGGAAGATGTCGGTATCAGCAGAAGACCAAAAGAAGTGTAGAAGAAGCCAATTGGCTGAACAAACAAGAATTGCGACGCAAGGCAAGGCAAGGCAAGAAGCAGAAGCGAGCGACTGTATGAAGTGAGGTGGTGTTGGCGATGTGGCTCGAGCACAAGACGTCCGAACTAGCGGATTTCTGCTTAAAACAGCTGCTTTTTGCAATACCACAGCAACCAGACTGCAACTACCAGAGGAGGCAAGGCAACAAAGTGATGGAAGGGGGGGCGGAGCTGAACGGAGCAAAGAGCGTAAAAAGAGGGCAAAGTCACCCGAGGTCGAGGACTAAAAGAGAGTCTTTCCTGGAAGGCTGAAGCGCACCAAGTTCCCAAAGTCCAGAGAGTCTGGAATGGGGACGAGGAAATGAAGGGGACTTGGACCGGGATGTGGCCAGTCGATACCACCCAGCCTTATATATTACCCTGCATGATATAGGTCGGACTTGGACCCATTTCTTGCCAGTCTCGCCAGTCTCTTCATCAAACACGCCCGACCATGACAAGGAGTTGTGTGTGAAACAGAGGCCCTGGAAAGACTTGATAGGTATAAGAAGACAATACCTATGCCCAAAGAGACGCCCGCGCCATGGTCATCGGATCTGACCCATTCGAACTGATCTGCTAGCCATTATGATCGTTCGGTGGATGGATAGGTACATAGGTACATAACAAAAGGATGATGTGATGATGCCCACTCCCGCGAAGGTGTGCTGTGCTTATCCTTCTCGAGTCCATCCAGATGCGCTTGCGATCTGGATATCCGTTTTGGGGGGGAACCAAGACAGGATCGTCTCAAGGAAGATGAAAAGGCGCCAAGCCACTTTTTCTTCTCCTAGCCTTCCATTTTCCCACATCATGGTTTCCACATGGGCTGAACATTCCCGTCCACGCCTTTTTCTGTACGACGCCAGCAGGCTCTCAACACGAGGGGACTGACTGCCAGCAAATTTGATGGCTGAGATGCGGCGTCGCGGTCGTGGGAAGTTACGGGCGACAAGAAAACGGCGAAGGCGGCCACACACGAGGCCACAACGAGGCCACAGGAAGTGAAAAGCCATGGCGAACACGTGCGGAAGTCGGCAAAGGAGAAGATCCTCCTGTGGCGTGTGTTTTGCATGGCGTCAGGCTTGCTCGCTCGTGGATGAGGAGCCGAGGGGGCGATGAACCGCCCCCCCTTCAAGCCACATCTCAACGGTTGTGAGGAGAGGGGTTGCATTTCGAACTTGGATCATTTGACGACATCGGTGGTCAACGACGGGGCCGTAGAAACCACTCATGAAAATGAATGATGAAAAGAGGAAACGATCGAACACCACCTCGACAATGCGTGCACTGACGCAGGAACACCCTCGCAGGCCTCGCTAAAAGATTGCCCCACCCCCTTGGACTTTCCCCAACCTCAGGCCAAATCGGAAACACTAGCGCCGCCATCACCCGCTGACCAGGTGCCAAGCTTGCCAAGAACTTGTGAAAATGTCTCCACCGCTCACAACTAATTCTTCAGCACGATGGTGCGCTGGAGCACAGACCACTGGCTCTCCAGGCTTGGTTCCACCCCTTGGTTTCAAGGTGGTTGAGAACCTCATAGGGCAAGCTTGGCCAAAGCTTTTCTCTCCGTCAACACTCCAGGCCTCCAATCCATCAGTATCGCGTGACTGATCACAACTTCTCCGTTTGCGAGCCCACACATGCTCGAATATGATTTGCGATAACCCTTCATCAGTCTCTTCCGCTCTCCATCTAACCGGTCGCTAATCGTCGTTCCCGTTCGGTTGTCCATGGTAGACAGCCACTCAACCACAAAATGATCAACTCGAGTTCGTCCAGCTGGTTCTCTCATTCATCAGTCACTTACGAGCAGATCGTGCATCGCCGGCAATCTCCCAAAAAAGAAAACTACGGTTCAGGCGAAGCAAATTCTTGCATCATCCCTTTCGAACGGATCACGAGGGACAAAGAAGGTTTCGCCCAAATTCCCCAGCAGAATGTTCATGAAACCACCAGGCGGTTTCCAAAAGACCAGGACACAGTCGACGACTGTTTATGGCTGAGCCCGTGTGTACTCTTTTTGTTTGTTACGAGTCTCTCTCTAGGAATGATGCCCTGTTGTCGGTGTGATGCCCGTGGCCTTCTTTGCACACATTTCTTTCCCCTTTACTACGTTTTCTCAAAATTGCGATACGGTGACGATGACATGTTGATCTTATTCTTAGCATTGTCACCGACCTTTCGAGGCTTGCCTAATGAAAAGCGGCAAACTGTCCATCCACCGTTGGTGAGACATAGCTCGGTGCGGTGTGATGGGTGGGCTCTGGGAAGTTTGTTTTTGTTCTGTGTGCAAGATTTTGACGATAAGCCATCATGGAGTCAACCTCAACCCTCTATTATGCCAAATTAAGAGAGGGCATAGCAGTGCTCCTCAGAGCATCTCTGTGAGACTCTCGTCTCTCCATCCGTCCTTTCCCGCATCGGGGAGCTATTCAAAGGTATCGGAGAGATCACAAGCCCCTTTCACCACCGCCATTGTCCCTATCAAGTCAAATGCCAGATCCCTCGGCTCACAAGGCGAAACCGTTGATCGGCAGTTTGCTGCGCTTAGTTCGTAAAAGCTTTTCTCGTCTGCTTGTTTCAATTCGCTTCACAGTCCTCTCAGTCCCCGTCAGTTCGTCGCTTGTCTTGCTTCCTCGATTTTGTGGCTTGCTGAGATGCAAGTCGGATTGCTTGGTAGACAACCTAACTTCCCTCTCGCGCCGCCTCCCACGCAGCTCCTCAGGCCCTTATAAGTGACCCTTACTGCCAGTGTTCCCAGTCATCAGAGCTTAGTATACACATACTGTGCCACCTGCCGCCTGAACCCCCTTGAGACTAGCTAGCTCGATACTATGTATAGTAGAACTTGGTACGCGATATGTACAAATCTAAATAAAGTCCTCCCCAAAGACCGGAGTCTCGGGACGTCATATGTACAGTAGCCCCCGTAAGGTATAAGGCGTGACCGTAGCCGACCTGGCGGTGTCATGTTTGCTTTTTCCTGTGCTGCCCGTGAGTCCTCGGCGACCGGCCCCTTTTGTATCATATACAAGCTGTCTGCCATTATTATGTTCCTGCCCCGCATGTGGTAAAACCGGGGAGTCGCCGCCGGAATTTTCGTGTTGGCGACTTATGTTTCGGGCCCGGGGGGTCCCGGAGGCCCCGCTCATCGCCGACGACGAAGTGAGTTGATGTGGGTTGGGGGCGGTGGTGATGCGGATCTTGTCACATTGTGTTGTTGTTGAGTCATGGGGAAAAGCAGTAGGTAGAGTCGATTATCTCAAACTGAGAGGCCGAGTGAGTACCTGAGAGGTCATGATATCTCATGGAAGATTTTCAACAGCAAATGCATGTTGAGAGTTGATGGCGCTGCCATTGTCTGGTATTGGTTCAAGTTTGCATGCTATGCTAGTGACTCCGTCAAACTTTACTCGAAGCCTCACAAACTGTTCAGACCAGACCAAGGCTGACTGGAATGTGTCAAGAAAGCAACAGGTTCAAGGCCAAAGAGCCCGGCGAGCTCCGCGCCTCCTCCTCCCAATGGAATGGTATTTCCCTCTCGGGGTCAGTTAAAACGTGGATGAGGCTCAAGTCCTGTGCATCATTGTTTCTTGTGTGACGCCTAGCCGTTCTTTAAACCTCACAGACGGAAGTGAGCACTTAGCATGATGGCTTGACATCGATAGTTACAGCATAGTGTCAAAAGTCTGTGTCCACACCCTACTTTTACATACTAATATCCTTGAAACATTACCACTTAGACTAATCCTTAAGGGCTTTGGCTTACTTCCAAATTTTCTAATATTTTATAAGCTTCAGTTTTGAGCTATTGAAAGTAGTTCGAATTAGAAGAAAATCAAGCTATTTAGACACTCCAACATAATACTTCTAAGATGATGATTGAACTTTGCATAAAACGATGTAGAATAAGGTAAAGCAATGAAATATGCATCTAAAAAAACAAAGATATATTTAATAAAGTGGCCCTTGTCTTGCTGCCATTTGTTGTCAGAGGCCTCTTATTTATACGCACACAGACGTTTGGCACCCCGCTGTATGTCGGTCATTGTCAAAGGTGTCGGACGGACACCTTAACAGAAGGCTGGCAATCTCGAAAATGAACATGGACTTCTCAAGTGCTCAAAGCTCTTCCAGCAAGGTCCTTAACTCCAACAGCGGTCGACTGACACTCTTCTGTAATGTTAGTCCCGATTTATATTGCCAACAACGACCACAGCATTCTCTACTAAGCTGCGGTGCGAGGTCGTACCAAGCTACGTTGTATTAGGGGCATCATACAGACACACTGGTTCAGTCCGGCATCGCTAGACCAACCTGATACACTCGGACATAGCTTTTAGGGAACGAAGACTAGGGAACTCTTGGATCGTCTCCAACGAGATTTCACCAGCTTCACTTAGTTGTAGTAATTCGGGAGAACCTGATCCCGTAGTAACTCGGTTCTAGGAGCTGTGACGTAGATTGTTCGGGGTCAGCGAATAGGGAGACAACCAGCTTGTGCTTGGGAGTGTTGTTCTCTTGGGGGGCTTTGCGCAATGAAACACCGGTGGTGACAAGCAGCCCCTTACTGGTTTCCTTTAGCTTTTAGCTGTTCGAGTCTTTCCAGTCACTGGAGAGTTGAATAGTTCGCGGACAGTCGCCCTCTTGCTGTCATCCCCATTGTATACCCGAGAGCGTAACCCCCAAGAGACCAACTCGATGTTCTTTTCGCTCGGAAAACATCAACTAGTCCGCAGCGGTAACTCCTCAACGTCGCCCAACCTGTAATGTCAACCTGCTAAGCCCGATACCGGCTATACACTATCTACACTGCTGCCTAGGTGTAGGTTTATGCCATGAATAGTAATCACTTTGCTACGACATGATATGCATCTGCTTGGCTTGCACGGTACCTGACAGCTTTGACACCACAAGAAGAGAGTTGCATTCCGATTTGGTGCCGCAAATCCACAAGTAAGTGTGTGTGGTTCGTCATTTGGGGAGTAATACCCTATCCCGAGCCCGGCCGACGGTCCCGATATTTTCCTTGGCTTTCGATCGTCAGGAAACCCAACAAATTCTTTTTTTGCGATGACAAGATTGAATACCGAGCGGAAACTTTCCCGCGGTGTGGGATGGTCGATGGCTGGCCTTGCAGATCTGACAAGCTCTTGCCTTTGTCCACAGTGCTGTCACTCAAGGAGCAAGCTGTCTATCCTGCACGATATCGGTCCTAGACTGAGACTCTGAGAGACTGAGATCTGGATTAGAGGTATCGTTCGGCGCACGGGCCATGAGATGACGACCTTGTCCATCGGAGCACGAAGTAAGGGAAAAGGAGCAAGATACGAGCTGCGACGTAACCTATTGATTTGTTCTGTGCTAGGTCGTAGCTGATATGTGTGAAATGTGAGCTTGTAAGAAAGTACACAAGGAAGGGATGGTAGAAGACAGCCCGACTTTGGGCTTCGCAGTCCGACCGACGTCGGGATGAATATTTTCGTGACTTGGCGGTTGGTTCTTGTCCAGCGGGAGGGGATTAATGACCGCCGAGAGTCCTATCTTTCTGCCTAAGAAAACGAGGAGTCGAAAGAGGATGATGATTTGGTTGAAGGTGACAGTAATAGAAAAGAGGTTAGCAATTCGGGAGAAAAAGAAAACAACGATTGGCAACGGGGGCCTGAGACCTCAACACGTCGATGTTGGCCATTGGATAGATAGCCTACCTTCAGAAGTTGACTTTTCACTTCTCGTTCAAAATGCCCTGGCTCACCTGGCATATTGTGCATGGGCAACTGCATAACGAAGGGTCGCATGTGAGGCCGCTTTGGCCGCCGAGGACCTTGAGGATCGACGGTTGGTGTTTGGAGGTTGAAGATGCGTGAAAGGGCGGGTGAGGTTGTGGTTGGCTTCCCCCAAACGAGGCATGTTGGTTCTGAATTTCCAGCGGCCGGTGAGCCCCTCTGTGCCCCTGCCAGTTACATAATGTCCCAGCTGCGGGAGGTGAGCACGGGAAGAAAGAGCTAGGTCTCTGCAGGACATGCTAAACCCTTCCTCTTTCGGCTCTAGAAACCTAAGTAAGGTATCCCGCCCCGCGATTTAGTGAAAAATAAATGTGTGTGAAGGTACCCTAGTTGACGAGCAATGAATGGGCAATCAACAACCGGCAATTTTATCACAAGTTGAACCTGATGGTATCTCTGTACGTCAATCGAGGGTCAATAAACTCATGCAGCCGACTTGTGCAGCATTGACACTTGCAGCGACGGGAGCCGAGGTGCGGAGCTGATGCGCAACTAAGGCCTAGGTGATGCGTACACATTTCAGGCCAATTACAGCAGAGCCTCCACTGAAGCAATCGTGATTGTTGATCTCTCTTTAGACCCATCGGCCATGGCAAATACGTACACCGTTGATGGCTTCATATGAGAAACAGACACAGTACACACACGTCCGAGACATGGACGGGCTGTCATGCGGCGTCTCTTGCAGCAAGATATGTCGCTAAGCTTGGCCATGTCCACGGTACCTTACGGACCGTACAAGTATCCGTCATCCGGATTGCAGTCACCACTCCCTCCTCAGTCGTCAACTGCATGAGCGTCCATCCAAACATTGTCGTCGTGTATCCCCAGAGTTGGGCTGGACGCCACCGTCGAGTTGACCACGGATGGTCCATGGCCATTAGGTAGGTACCTAGACGCCCGGAGGCTTTGCGGAAGTACAAGTACCGATCATGGAGCCATATGGATAAGAGGAGACAATGATGGACCCGATGGACAATTTGGATTTCCGGACTTTCTTTTGCCTTTACTCGCCCTCTGTCTTCCCCATCTTTAAACATCGAACCATCTCCATCTCAGGTCTGGACTCAAACAAACGGGCTGAGCTCTCATACGGGATTGTTCGAGTCACCAAAGATCTCCGTCCTGTCGACGTCTCGTGATATCCTTTACGAAGGCAGTGTCCAGGATCCTCGACATCGACCCCGGCTCGATTTTGATCGGGACTCGGTCCTGTAACCGGTAGGTTGGGTCCTCATCAGCCGGTGGGCCCTCCTTGCCTGCCCCGGTAGCTTGAACTCATCTAGGCCTTTTTTGGCTCTGAAGCCATCCCGGGCTAGACTCCACCGGGCACCACTGTGGGCACCACAAGCGACGAACGAGACCCTCACGACCCTTCCGACCCTTTTCAGGCTTCTCGCCCTTCTGTTCGAACGCTTAATTATTCGCTTGCGCCCAGCAGGAAAACAAGGGTTCAAGAACAACCCTTCTCAAGCTCATTCATTCCCGTCCTTCCCCGCCGCTTTGGCCCCCAATCCACCCTCGAAAAAGGTACCTCCCACGCTGTACTTTAACCCCCCAGACGCCCGGCGGCGCTTGTTGCTTCGGTTTCTACAGTTCATGCTGTTGGGTCGTTGGGACTACTCGAAAAGTCACAGTCACGTTATTGACGACGCGCGAAGAGAACAACCTTGTGAAGAAGAGAGCGCCGACGAGCACCAATCCAGTCGAGTGGAAGTGCGAAATTAGGAGGCCCAAAATTTCCTAAGCGGTCCAAAATCCCCCGACTCGGAACGATTCCCTCGTTGGCGACTGTTCTCCGTTACGTACCGATACCGCTACCCTTTCCCAGAGGAACGAGAACGAGAAACCGACTCTCGACTTTTTCCACCTCTTTTTGCTTTTAACAAAATTGCCGATTGCTGCTTGAGTAGAGAAACTCACCTTCACCGAAAAGGCGCCCAGCCACCATCCAGTCCTTCTCGGTTCACCACCTATATCCCCACCGGTCCCGAGTGTCATCAAAAGTCACCCTGCTGCATGCTGCGACGGCCGAAGCTGAGGAATATCGTTGCATCCGCCAATTCGGCGTCCCGCGAATAGCTGGAAGCTGTTTGGAAGCTTGTTGGAGCTTTTGCGCTGCTTGCTTGGGCTTTGACTTTTTTTTTGTCTAAGCTGCAAAAGGTTGGAGATCCCGCTGAGCCGATTCGATCCCAAACACTGAAGGAAAAAAACGGCGCGCAGCAAAAGGGGGCAGCAGCAAGCATATTAGATCAAATCCGCCCATCCCAAAATCAACGACAGCCACCACCCCGACAAACGCAATTCGCATCTACGAAACGGGCAAAAGTGAGACGGGTCAGGACGCGTGCATTTGGCTTTTGCTCTGTTCTTCAGTTCCTATAAGCCCTGCCAGCCAGCTGTCTGTCTTGTCTGTGGTGGACTCCTCCCGTCGACCATGCGCATTTACGGATTCCAGCCTTGGTGAGCAGCCGTCCTATTCTCTTTATTACATCGATTGTTTGCTGGGCCTCCCCATCCATCGGTCCTCATCCAGACGCCCCTCCTATTCCTTTCCTAGATCACACAACGTATCACTGGAGCCACTGCAGTGCTCATCAGGAGACCTCCTGTCAATCCCGAACATCTTTTTTGCTCTGATGCTGATTTGCTCTATAGCCGCGAATTTCATATCGTTGTCCTAGGCACCGGTATGTTGTGCTCTTATCAACCCCTCTATCAGTCACTATGAACCTCCTTCGTAAAAAAAAACAAAAAAAAACACAAAAACCCCCCTACTACTGTGCCAAGACATGCGGCATCACATGCTACAACTGCTGACTTCGAATGGGCTTACTTAAGGTGGCGTCGGCAAGAGTTGCCTAACTGGTATGTTGTATTCCCCCTATTCAACCACACCTGCACGAACGACGAACCCCTGTCACCTTTGTGTGTGTGGACAAAACTCGAAGACTGGGGCCTCATGATGCTGACGACGATAAACAGCACAATTCGTACACAATGAGTGGATTGAAAGTTATGATCCAACCATTGAGGACTCGTATAGGACACAGGTGTCTGTCGATGTGAGTAGTGTCTTATCTCACAAGTCTGGATATTGTGTACTATGTCTCACATGGGCTAACAAAGATACCTCTACCTACAGGGACGACAAGTGATGCTGGAAATGTGAGACAACCCTGCTCTTCACTCACTCACTCTCACAACTTCACCTTTTTATTCGGAGTCCACTGGATTCTAACATGCAGTTTTTTATTCAAATCAGCCTCGACACCGCCGGTACAGAACAATTCGGTGAGTTGAGCAGCAAACCCCCTTTTCCCAAATCCGGTCTATGTCACTCAACCTCGCTAACACTTTCACTCAAAAAGTTGCCATGCGAGACCTATACATGAAAGCCGGCCAAGGCTTCCTCTTAGTCTTCAGCATCACCTCGCAAGCCTCGCTAGACGAGCTCAGCACGCTCCGCGAGGAGATAATCCGCATCAAGGATGACGAGAAGATCCCCATCGTCATGGTCGGCAACAAGGCCGACCTGCTGGACCAGCGGGCGGTCGACCGCAAAGAGGCGTTTGCCATCTCACAGCAGTGGAATGCGCCTTATTATGAGGCTAGTGCTAGGACGAGGAGTATGTCTTTCTTTCTTTTTTCTTTTTTTTTTTCCCCTCTCCCTCCCCAAAAGTGATGTAGCGGTACAGGTGCTGACAGACCGACAAAACAAAACAGCAAACGTAGACCAAGTCTTCATTGACCTCTGCCGGCAAATGCTCCGGAGAGACGATAGCGGCTACAATGACGACGACGACTACAACGGCGGCACACGCAATGGTGGTGGTGGTGGTGGCGGGTATGGTTGTGGTCAGAAACAGGAAGACGGCAGTCATGGGTCAATGATGAAGAAGCGGAGGAGAAAGAGGAAGGGCGATCATAAGTGCATAATCATGTGAAGCATACTGAACGCTTTTTATACCTGCTAAGGGCAATAATAAGATGTAGTCTCTGAGACGAGGGACACTTTTTGGACACGAAGTTTGCGAAGATGGCTTTATTGAGGACTACTTGTAGGTTGCAGGTTTTGAGACTCTGGGCTTGTGACAAGTGAGGAGAAGGAGGAGGAAAGAAACCGCGGGGTGGTGGAAATCCCGTCAATTTACGAATGAGTTGGATGGAAGAGCTGAGGTCATCCTAGCTCAGGGTCATTTTGGGAAGGCTCGATGAAGAACATTGAAGACAGGAGCGGAAGACGCCGAGGATATTCGGAAGGCGCAATGAATCGCTTCCCGGTGTTTTCCAGATATCCAGTTCTCAGAATTCTCAGTCTTCCAGTCTGCCGCAGAAAGCCGATTGCCTTTTACCGCATCATTCCGGATTTAAACATTCATATGATCATGTGTTTTTTTTCCTGTTTCTTTCCTTCTGTTTTCCGCTTTGTGGGTTTGCATCGGAGGTTTTCTGTCGTTGTTATAGCGATGTATACCCTTGTATTCTATTTTCTATCTGTTGGTCATGAGCGGTTTACAGCCCTCGTTCATCCGATGTTGATCTTCAGTCCATTTTTCAAGTTCGACCAGCTAATGTGCCCCTGGCTATATTATCACTTGCGCACCGTTCGTGTTCAGTGAATTTGTTCCAACCCATGGTATCTAACTGAATCTATTATCCTCGGCTTCCAATATCCAGAATGCATCTTCAGTTCATCGCAACCCAGCTTGATATCCTCATGTTCTCATCGGGAGTACATCCGTCACACTATCATTCTCGCTTCACGTCCTCTCTACCTCCCCACTCTCCCTATCAACCATGGTAGGCGTACTCGCGCCCGAATTTTCCTCACTCCCTTTGTGCTTCTGTGCCTCCACGTCATCCATCATCCTCTCGTCCAAAGCATCTCGACCTTGCTGTCCGCCAGCAGCCTCATGGTCCTCCTGGCCAGCAGCTGCAGTATTGGCAATGTCATCCTGCTTCTCCAAATCTCTCTCAATGGTCTCCCCATTCCCAGCATGCCCATCCTGATTCTCCTTTTCCTCCGTCTTCACCCAAAACTTCAACCATCCAAGATCCAACTCCCTCTCCGCCCACTTCCACTCCTCCCCACGGTCCTTATACTCCTCCAACAACTGATCAAAAGTCTTTCCATCTTTCTTGAGTTGCTTTCTTATCTTTCTCGTCCTCGCCAACCAAATCAAGTGCGACCCAAATATCCCGAGCTCCAACAAGGCGCAAATGATATACAACACAGCGCCAAGCACGTCAAACATGTTTTGCGTCACCACGGCCATCAGGGAGAAAAAGGCCCCTGACCAGTCCATTGCCAAAAAGATCCAGTTGATTCCCACGACCCGTCCGTGGCGTTTGTACATTTCACTGTAGGGGGGCAGGAGGCCGGCGGCGAGAAGGATGGCGGCTATTATGCCAATGACGAAGATGGGGGTTTCGTTGCCGTCTTCGTAGAGGGGCTTTGGGCCTTTGTTAGTCTTTGGTGTCGAAAAGAGAGTGGAATAAAGGGGGAGCAACTTACCCGCAGTGTCAAAATCAGCGCAGCCTCAACACCAGCGAATACGCAAGCGATGGTTAATGCCAGCAAGCTAGCCTTCCAGACTGGCCATTTTCTGTTTCGGTTTCCTAATTAGCACCTCTATTCATCTTCAACCCCGATTCACGCCAACTTTCACAGAAGAACTCCAAACAAAGAACGGGGAGCAAATGATAGACTTACGACCCATAAATCAAAACCTGAGCCCACCCAACCAGACAAAGCGCCACAAAACACTGCGGCTGCACCTGGATCGGAATGTTGAAGTTCTGCGCTACCGCGTACACCCCGAACGGCACGCCGCACAGTGCCCAGAGGAACATCATGGTGCCCGGCAGCCCCGTGGTCTGCTTTTTGCGCCAGTTGGTCCATATTTGTGGGATGAGTTGGACGCACCAGAGGCTGTGTGTTTGGGACTATGTTAGTCACGATTTGGTATGGTAAAGATTAAGGGGTCTGCTTACACAGTTCCTATCGTCCCGAGTACATTGGCGGCCTGTGATTGTTATCCTTTGTTAGTATTACTGTTACTATCGATTGAGGTTGGGCAACACCGTTATCGATGCTATAATGCCATCATGGTTGTGGTGGTGGAATTGGGGTAGCAGGTAACACAAGCCTGCCAAACTGCGGGAGCGAGGTGACGTACAACTGGGATTTCTGTCTGAGGCGCCATGGATGTCTCGAGTAATCCTTTTTCGATAACCTTTTGTCGTTGGTTCGCGTGCCGACCGACGATGATATCTTATCTTGGAGGTTGGTAGTCGAGATATATCTTGGTCCGATCATACACCTCTATCTTGGAGGGGACGAAACTGTTCGTGATAGAGACTCGTAGTGATCCGAAGATTACAAGTAAACATTAAGCTGCGGTAATGATGATGGTGTGCTCGTCTATCAGTAGTCATGCATCGATGGCGATTTGCATGGGCAATGCAGAGGATAGAGAGAGTGCAGAGATATATATAAAAGGAAAATATTAAAAGATAAAAAAGGGCTTGAAACTAAGCTCCAGTGCCCGCCTTAGACCGAGGGAAGGGAAGAAGTATATGTACATACGCATCAGATTGCGATTCCACTTCATCAGTCCCAAGTTGAGTTAAGCGGCGAATTTTCCAGCCGTCAAGCACACACACGCACAAGGGAAGTCGTTGTGTTGTTCTTTGCTTTTCAGGTTGTTTGTCAAAGCGGCTGCCAATTTTGTTTAGAGAACTGGGGGAAAAGGTACGGCGAGCACTGACGGGCAGGGAAGACAACCTGGGACAGATCCAGAAAATCGGGTCCTTCATGACTTGGGATGGCGAACTGGAGTTGTTTTTGGATGTCTAGAACGTCCATGTCTCGAGAGCACCGATACTGGAAACAAACCTGAAGCTTTGATGTCGTTTTCATGGTGTTTCCGATTCGAGTTCCATGATGCCCCTGACAGCCCAGCACAAAACTCGTTTCAGGTACCGAAAACCAGCCAAAATGTTTCTGCAGCGACAAGCCGCTAGACGCAGCCGCTATAAAAATTTGGGCACTGTGATAGACTGTGCGGTGTGCGCTAAAATGATCGCCGTGGCTCCGCTGAAAGCTTATTGGCACGGTGTAAAAAATCAATGGAAAAACAAGCTGCACACTGTTTTCTCCAGAAATTTTCATTGCGGCCGGCAGGTTCAGGAACCTTCATTCGACACCTTTTAATCGATAACAAGACGGATCTCAAGTCACTTCACCCAAACGACGAAATACCTACAGGACAAAAACAGTATTGTCAAAGCGCAGTCTGGATCTTCATTGCAGCCATCAATTACTACAGTCAGAACATTGTGCTTCTGCATTGGCTACCACCAGCACTTTGCATCATCACCACCACCACCACCACCACCACCAACAACACCCATCTGCCTGCCGCCCAGTCCCTACCTAACTTGTGACGAAGCACCACCTTCCTCCAGCAGACAACCAGACAAAGAAAAAGCAGCCATGGCCACCGAAATGATCAACAGGAAAAGAAAGGCCGATGACGGTGAGGATGGCTCCAAGAAGAAGAAGAGGTCCAAGAAGGCGCGCGACGACGAGGGCGACCTCGATGTCGAGGCAGGCCTGAACAGGGCGTTCGAGCGCATGGACGGTCAGCTCCTGGCGGATCACATTGCCCAGAAGGTGACACGGTTCGGGACCGATCTCAGCTCCGTCGAGCTTTCAGATTTGTACATTTCCGGTGAGTGCAAATCTTGAAGGGCAGGTATGAGGGCCTGGGAGTTGACATGTGATGCGACAGCAAACGCCATCAAGGACACTACCTCCTTCCAGAAGCCTAGGAACAAGGACAACCTGCCAGAGTTCCTGGAGGAGTTCTCGGAGAATCCTACCAAGTTGGCTGAGGCCCCCAAGAAGAATGGGTCGCCGCACACATTGGTTGTGGCGGGCGCGGGGTTGCGTGCTGCGGATTTGGTCAGGTATGTTTCTGTTCGGTGTTGGGTCCTTGCCCATGGGTTTGAGTTGCGCTGACAAGAAGACTGGCAGATCCCTGAGGAAGTTTGGCACAAAGAACAACTCGGTTGCCAAGTTGGTAAGTTGCCATGTCGATGGTCGATGTGAAGGAAAGAAGAACGACGAGTAACTGATAACCATGGATCGTTCGACAGTTCGCCAAGCACTTCAAGGTCGAGGAGCAGGTTTCCTTCCTCAAGAAGAGCCGCACGGGAATTGCCGTTGGTACTCCTCAGCGCCTGATTGACCTGATCGAGAATGGTATGATGATATTTCTTGTCATGTGCTCCATGCGCTTGCTCTGTGTTTGCTAACTCTTTCTCCCAGAGTCGTTGTCTCTTGACAGCCTGAAGAGGATCGTCGTGGACGCTTCCCACATCGACCAGAAGAAGCGGGGCGTCGTTGATATGAGAGAGACGATGATGCCATTGATCAAGCTCCTCACGAGGAAGGAGCTTCAGGACCGCTACACGGCGGAGGAGAAGCATGTGGATTTGATCTTTTACTGAGCACAGGTACCTCTATACCTTCACTTTCAGTTCTCTCTTTAATGATACCTACTCGTTGCTGCAACAAATGCGCTTTCCAGACCACATACCAGGACTGATTCAAGAAGCAGGCTCCAAGTGACTCTGCTCTGTGGTCAACCTGGAACCTTCTGCTGATGGCCATTGCTCATACCCGCCGGGTTTGATACTCAACTCCCCCACATACTTCGTCCTGCTCCTTCTCCGATGTCACTGCCCACCACCCGACGCCATGACACCATGGCCATCATGGTTCCTACCGCTCTACACTCCTCGTTGCCCACCTCCCAGTTCACCACTTTATCCGGCTCCCAAGGCCATGAGACCAGATACTTAAACCCGTCATCCTCCCACCCTCAGATTCTTCTCCTCTTCTCTTCTTCAGAATAGCACACTCTTTCCCCCTCTCTTTTTGGATTAGGTATCCCGAATTCTTTCGATCATTCCACTTCTTTCTTGGAGATCATACTTGAATTGCAGTCAGCTATCAGCTCTCAATCAACAACTATCGACTCCTCTTTTGTGTTCTTCCTTTTCGGAGATACCACCCACGCACCCACACAGAATCTCGGACAACACACCACTTTCACAACGATAAACGGCTTTTCGAGATCATCAGACCTCTCTGAAACAGCTCACGGAGACTCCATTCTTCACGATGAAGTCTTCCCTCTTGATGCTCACGCCCGTCACGGCGGCCCTCGCTTCCGCGTTTCCCGAGTGTGGTCAGCCTTGCATTGCTCCCGCGCTCGATTCGTCCGGATGCCGCACGCTTCCTTGCCTTTGTGAGAGGACTCATGAACTCCAGGTCAGTTTACCTTCTTTGCTTTCCTTGTTTTGGTTCCTTGTGACTCTGGCTGACTTGGCCCTCTCTCTCACACAGACCATGTTCGAGTGCTTCATGGCCAACTGCAATGCTCAAGAGTATCATCCTGCCATCACTCGCATTTCCAACGACTGCATCAACTACGGCCCTCATGCTCAGTATGCCGTTCCGATGAGCTACATCTCTGGCTTCAATGGGGTTGCCTCTGTTGATCGCATGCCCTACTCGCTCAACCCAACTTTGCACCTCTTCACCACCAATCCCACCTCCATCAAGGACGATTGCCCTGACGGCAGCGAAAATGGCAACGGCAACGGTGGCGCCGGTCTTGGTGCCGCTGGTCTGCCTCCCGGTTTCCCCTTTGGTCCTGCAGGAAGCGGCGCTGGCGCTTACGGCAATGGAGCTGGCAACGGAGCTGGCAACGGCGGCAATAGCGCTGGCAATGGCTCTGGCAATAGCGTTGGCAATAGCGCTGGCAATGGAGCTGGCAATGGAGCTGGCAATGGAGCTGGCAATGGAGCTGGCAATGGAGCTGGCAACGGTCTTGGAGGCAACGGCAACGGCGGTCTCGGCAATGGTGCTGGCGGCCTGGGTGGTGGTTCTGCTGCTTATGGCAATGGCGCGGGTGCTGGCAACGGTGCAGGCAATGGAGGCAATGGCGATGGAAATGGAAATGGCGCTGGTAATGGCGGGAGCGGCGCTGGTGCTGGAGGCTTTGGTGCCGGTGCTGGAGCCTATGGTTTGGGAGCAGGAAATGGTGCAGGAAACGGCGGCCTGGGCAACGGTGCTGGCAACGGTCTCGAAAATGGCAATGGCGGCGCTGGCAATGGTAACGGAGGCATGGGAGACTGCAGTGGCATGGGTGGAGGTGCCGGAGGTTTTGGTGGTGGTGCTGGAGGTCTGGGCAATGGCGCCGGCGGTCCCGGTAATGGTGTTGGCGGTCCCGGTAATGGCGCTGGCGGTCCTGGTTATAGCTCCGGAGGCCCAGGCGGCGGTGCTGGCAACAATGGTGCTGGCACTGGCAACGGCGACGGCGCTGGCGGTGCACCATGCCCCAATAGTAACGGCAACGGCAACGGAAATGGCAATGGCAATGGCGGCAACGGTAACGGCAACGGAAGCAATGGCGCTGGCAACGGAGGTAATGGGAACGGAAATGGTGGCAACGGCAGCAACGGCGGTGCTGGTGCTGGCGGCCCTCCCCCTTCTCCCGCTCAGATGCAAGGCCCCCTCGTTCAGACCATCTTTGTGATCGGAACTCCCAGCCCTGAAGCTATTGCCCCTGTATCCGGAGCTGGAAACGGCGGTGACAATAGTGCTGGTAGTGGTAACGGCAACGGAGGTGGCGCTGGGAATGGGAATGGAGGCAATGGCGCCAGCAACGGAGGGAATGGTAATGGAAACGGCAACGGCAACGGCAACGGCGCTGGCAATGGTGCTGGCAATGGTGCTGACAATGGTGCTGGCAATGGTGCTGGTGCTGGTAACGGCAATGGCGCCAACGCTGGTGCTGGAGCTGGCAAAGGAGGCGCCCCGGCACCTACCCCTTGTCCTCCGGGTGGCGGCCCCTCTTCATTCCTCGTCCTCACTGTCACCGTCCCTCAGCCTGCGCGAGTTATGGAGAAGAAGCAATACTGGAACGCCAACGTCATGGCCTATGGTGGTCCCGATGATGGTTCTGGTGCCGCACCGGGCAGCGGCGGCTCAGGAGTAGCACCTGGGAACGGCAACGGTGGCTCCGGATCAGCTCCCGGCAATGGCAACGGCGGTTCGGGTGTAGCACCTGGCAATGGCGGCATGGGACCCGGTAACGGAGGCTCTGGAGTCGCTCCCGGTAACGGCAACGGTGGTTCAGGAACAGCTCCCGGCTCGGGAACAGCTCCCGGTAATGGAGGCTCCGGAGTTGCGCCCGGTAACGGCAATGGAGGCTCCGGCGTAGCACCAACAGGCGGCGCGCCGCCAGCACAGGTTACTCAATCTCTGGCGGACACCAACACGCCTTCTCTCGGTCTTCTGCTCATTCCTGTCACCGTCATGATCGGTTGGGGATCTCTTCTGCTCTTCGTCTAGGTTGAACACGGTTATAATCTCTTTTCTTTTTTCTGTCAGATGGATTATTTTAACTCATGGGGTGCAAAGAGACTATGGCGGTTATTAGAGGGTCATGTTGATATCATTTGAGTAGAGAGACTAGCATTATGAGGACTAAAATCCTTTGCCTCTTGTAAGATAGCTGATTCAAATTACGAGGGTCTGATTAGACTAATCAATCATGTTCCTCCTACTTTGAGTCTCACATTGTAATATTCTTGTTTGCTTGACATCATTTTGACTTGGTTATAGATGGAGCTTCGCCATATCTGTTAAATCACTTTGCTCCATGACTGGATATCGCTTAATAACATGGTGAAAACTGTGTGTTCATATCAGCAAGTCTTGAAGTTATTTCATACAAAGTGCCCAGGTTACTCGGGGTTGATGGCAACTAGGAACACGGCAATCACAGGGAACACAGGGTAATTTAAATGACTTGCGTTAACATTGCGTTGTTGCTCGATGCCCTGTCCATGTTTGTGGTTCGATAAGATCTCATTCCATCCAGCTTCCTTTGGTGACATGCAATACTCTTGTTCCGTCCCCCGCATTTCAGAGTCTGAGATATACAAGTTCCACTCAGCACATTGCGGGGTGAACCTCGCTACCCTACAAGGAACTGATATTACCGTCGGCGTTTCCCAAATGGGAAACGGGACGGGACGGGAAAAGGTGAGTGAAGGTTGAAGGTGAAGCCGGGTGAAGCGAAGGCTGGGCTTATATATGTGGCTTGATTGAAATTGCACGATGATTCGTTACCGAAGGTGTCGGATTTTGAAGCGAGCCGGGAAATGGTGAGATTGAGGGATGGTACTTCAACAAGAATACCAAAAGGCACAGTTTTAGACAGATAGGACAATATCTGGTGAACGGATTAGAGAAGTCATACCGAAGTGAAGCGGATAAGATGGATGAGTGGTTGATTAGTACTCGGTAGTGGTTGGGGATTCCGCGGTTCGTGCCGTAAGCTCAACGGGCAACGGAAGGTAAGCAGAGAGAGTCCTTCAGGTCAGAAGCTAACTGAATGTGTCGAGCAAAAGCTGTGAGTAGTATCAAGATAGCCAGATGTTAGTCCCGAACCAAGGCATTTGCGGCGTACCGTAGGTGTGCGCATGTCTTACGGCCGTCACAATAATTATCTTGCTTTTTATCTGAATCACGGTTATGATGGAGCTCGATGAGAAGCGCCAGCTTTCGTTTGTTGTCGATAGACGATAAGAGATCGGATCGACCTCGATGAACTCCGGCAGTGCTAGTGGCATTGATGTCAAATAGCGGTGGTGATGGTCGGAAGTGAGATGCAAGGAGGCTTGCAGGATGCAAATTTTAGCTTGCACATCACTCGTGGGTTGTGGTTGAAAGCTTCGTTTGTAGAAAGGGTAGGTAGGTAGATGGAAATGCCGCGCGTACATGCACTGTAGAAGCATGATGTGATGTTGTTTTGTGCTTCTCCGGTTCTGTGTTGTGTATACTTGTACGTCTTGCCCCTACGATTTGCTGGAAAATACAATAATCAGAATCTCGGAACCGACTGACATCCTCTCTTCTCTAGTGTTCTCCCGAAAAGTAAGGACATCATAAAGACACCACGGTCAAAACGTGTTCTTCATCTTCTACTAGTCTTGGGCTCATCGTCATCAGCACTGGTCAACTCAACTGACCCAGCTACCTTGCCTCGCCTAGGTTTTTGCATGCCCGCTTGCATGTGCAGTCCCGAACTGACATCGTACAGGCACATCATTATCACCATCATCACTGTCGTACGACAGCATGGCGAGCGTGGGTAGCAGGTGGGAAAGGGAACGGAAGAAAGCGGCATGGAAATCCGAACCTTGGAATGTGAAATCCGTTAACCGCAAAAGTAGCAGCATTTCAGGTTATAACCTATGCAAGAAAAGCCTTGAATCTCTCTTTCAAAGGAAGATGCCGAGTTTTGACTCTGTCGTCCGCCTTGCTCGTTTACCTACCATGAGTAAGTCGGTGACACTCGTTCGTTTCGGTCGTTTCGGTCGAGAAATGGGATTTTCCAACCAATGTAAAGACGCAAGTGAGTAATCCATCTGTCTGCTGCCAGTGTCTTGACCAGGCAGATTGTCTGGTTTTATGTAGTATAGGTTGTTTTCTGATTGGAAACTCAAACTTCGCAAAGTCGCCAAGTTGGCAACTTCAAGATGTTGATATTCCCCAACCAACCGACTGTTTGTTCGAGGTCCCGGATCGGGCTGAGAGACAGAAAGAAATGAAAGAAAGAAGAGATATCCCCCGTTCTCCGTCCCATTCATCTTCTTTCCTCCAATGTATAATATCCGTTTGATATTTGGTTGGCTGAGGTTGGATATGTGTGCGGATTTTGGCCCTGGCAGTAGAAAGGATATGCTAATGTAGCAAGCAGCAGGTCCTGTACTGCATGTATGTTACAGGCACAGCTTGCTTATGTTGGATTCGATTTCCTGCGCAGCAGGTGGACCGTTGACCTTTGACCCGGCAGAAATGTTACAGTAGCGTGCCGCCGGTTTATGTAGGTAGTATTATGTATGTGATGTAAATGTACGATACTACCTACCTAATTCTAATGCCAGGTCCGTTACGGTTACCGGTGTTTTCTCTGGGTTGGGAATGGGGACAGACCAACGGCTATCATCGATTATTAGCATTAAGGGTAAAATATGATATGATATGAGAACGAGAGTTGGTCAAAATCTCTGAAAACCAAAACCCCTCTTGAGTTTTAATGTTTGTTCTTTCTAGACGGTATGGGCATAGCAGGTTATTTCGAGAATTTCGAGAAAAAAAGAACCCTCTGAAATCGGAATCGGAATGCCAATACCCTCCAATCTCGGTCTGACATCCGAACTTATCTGCCTTGATCGTGGGAGTTGGTTTTTTTTTTTTTTTTTTTTTCCCTTCCCCTTGGGGTCCCTTTTTTTGGTATATTTTCGATTTGTTGATGGTGACGTCAGACGAACGTTTGTTGTGGTTTTGTTCAATGAGATACTTTTCGATCAGACCGGACCAGGGGTGAGTGGTATCGAAAACAGGCTTCGGAACACAGTTCAAGATCATGGCAGAGTCGTGCGGGGAATGGGGATTTCGGATTCGATAGAACCAGGACCAGGGCAGACCTGCCTGCACTGCACCCATCTTCACCTTGCTTGTTACATACGTATGGCGCGTAGGTGGAACGTGCCGAACTTACCGATCAAGATGGTTCTTGAACGGTTTTGCCAGAAGGCGCCCAGCCAACCCAGAAAATTCCAGGTTTGGGGGAAATTTTGGAATGGATTGTCGCCGCGATATGCCATTTTCGGCGGTAAACCGATGGGGAGATGGGGACGCTCTGGCGATGCAGTCAACGGCGGACCATGGGGTACTTGTTCTGATTACCGATCCAAGTGATACCGCCCGGATGGAAGCGGACAAAGAGGATGGGCAAAAAGAAGCGCGGGCGCAACCGGGAGTTTTGAGGTTGTTTTCGTGGTAACTTGACTATCACCGTATGTTGTGTGTTGTTGTTTACACCGTCCGATGTGCGTATGTATCACGGTTGTAAATTACATACCGGTAAGTCTTATCAGATCTCGATGTCTTGGTTGCCCCGGCGAGTTAAGCACTGGCGGTCACGGAAGAAGCTGAAGATATCGCAGCCATACTGTGCCACTAAGTGGGAAAGGTGAGAGCTCAAGAAGAATGGAATACCTATCATGAGCTGACCGCCAATTCCACAGCATCATGATGTTGTCGGCCCTCGTGGTCTCACATTTCGTGCCATCAGTCTCACCTTGGGTTCATGCACGTTAGAGCCGAATTGTCCAATGGTCTTTGTGCCCTTTTTCAACCTTGTTTTGCACCGTGGTTTCGTCTTCCCGCTAGTGCTGTCCGGCGATGTCTCCGTCGACGGAAGCGGAAGGTGTTCAAGCCGATGCCTCGCGCCGGGAAGTTCCTGTCTGGGACGATGACTTCCGCAGGCCCAGGTCCCGCAGTCCACCGCGTGTACCGTACACGAGCTCAGACGATAGGTTGAAGGTTTTGAACATGGTTCCCAGGAACAGCCGGGCACGTTGCGGAGAATATCTTCCACCACCACTGCAAGCGATCGAGCCGGAGAAGTTGACCATCGACCCAACCTCCAGGATTTTGTTTACTGGAGAGAAATGTGTGCGCGTGGAGATGATCGGTCTGGATATGACGCTGTGTATGTTTGAATGTTGCTGATGTCGGGTCAATCGCTCGAGATGGTCGCTCGGACTGCCTATCTGAAACATGCATATAAATGCTGTTTCTGATACTTTGTGCAAGTTATGCAACGTCGAGAATGGATGTCCCAGTGTGGGATAAAGAGGGATGACATTCTTGTTCGCACTCGAGTTCTGTGTGAAGAAAAAAGATAGCCAGAGAGCCTCATGGGACTTTTCGTGGGATGGAATTGGCCAGCGATCTTCGGCCAACACTGTGGGGCTTTACAAGGGGGGGCCCGAAATGTTCCTTCAATTCGTTGGCCGGCGCTGTGGACTGATGCTAGCGATGCATGTCCTGTCTCACCAGACGAACAAGAATTGTGGGCGACGCGATGCCCTTTTGCTACATCCAAGTGCAAATCAAAAGATCGAGACCGCAGTCTGTTGAAAGAAAATCGCTGCTAACTGCTGTCGCGCAGTCGCGGTGAAGATGCAGACGAGGTGAATCCATGGAAGATACAACTTAAGTCAGGGTGCAGACATGGTGCAGACATCGGGTGCAGAAACCCCTCGCCAAGCTGAATCACGGCGTGATGGGACATGGAGTAATACCGGATGTGAATAACGTCAAATTTCAGAGAAATTACCCATCTCCATCAACCCACGCTGCGCGCTTCTTGGTCCCACCTGGGAGGTGATGGACAAACCGCTGGGGAAAGAGCGAAGAACGGTGCATTGATTGCCGGTGCTGTGTAGTCGTTCGGTTGTGTACTCTGTTGCAGTGACAGTCCCAATTATGAGAGTGCAAAGGGACGGATCTGCTCTGATTTGCCTTTGTCACAAGAGTTTGATGTTAGGTTGCGATTGACATTCTGACATTCGTCAAGTACCTCTACCTCGTCGTGGTCTGCCTACACTAGGTGCCAACTGAGGCCGCTGAGTGAGAGCCTGAAGCAGATGCTGTCGCCACTCGCGCCTGCTTCGAATCATTCCAGTGCGTCTGTTTCATCAGTTGTCGCTCACCACCAGAAAGTCCATAGTGGTCGTGCTGGCCCAGGCCTCGAGATGGAAAATAACAGTCCTCATTGAACGGGAAGCGCCATGACCTTTCACATTGGCTGTCCGCAGTGCGCCCAAGTCTGGTTCTGTGATCGGGGTATCATCGCATTGCTCTTCAAAAACAGGCTTTCCGTGCTTGCCTCTTTTTGCTTCTTTTCGGGTGTTGCAAATTGTTAGAAATCATGACGGTGTGTGTGCCGTGGAAGAAGCCTCCTGCCGTGCCACCCCAAAGGGAACAGCAACAGCCGGCTTTTTCATCAAGTGAAAGGACGGGACATTGCTGGAAGTATCGCCAACGAAACAAGCTGCCGCAAAACATCCACATCGGTCAGTGTCTGGGTTCATCCTGGCCCAACACACGCTCCACGCGTTGCTGCTGCTGTTGTTGTTGTTGTTGTTGTTGTTTCCATTCCTGTTTCGTACCTCTGTTGCCCAAAACCGCCCGGTCGTGGCGGTGAAATAGCCAACAAGAGGATTGACTGCCGATGAACCGCAAGAAATGGAAGGATGTGACGACCATCAAGGCCTCTTTATGAAGAAAATCTTTTGTCGCGCCTGATTTCTCTGCAGATTTGGATGCTCAAACAAAATGGGGTACATCGACAGGTGCAGGCACAAGGGCAGGTGCCGTTCGGCGGGATATCAGACAAGTCCACTGATTCATGTTCGACTGGGCTCTCATCAGAAAGCCCAAGCGATAAAAGTATCTTCCCCGCGTTGTTTGGATGAAAAGCTACAGTGAAACGAAATGAATGACGCCTGGGGCTGCTCTTGGCATTCCCGCTTCAGTGACGCACTTTCTCCGGTTTGGCATGCAGATCCGCAACTTGAATGGGAGCCCATCATCCCAGAAAAAAGATCTGAGATCCACACAAATTGGCCATTTGCAATTTTCCAAAATTTCAACCAGTACACATCAGTACTGGTAAGTTCGTTAGCTCGGTACATATAGGGGTTTTCGACAAGGGGGAGACAAGGGGGAGAACAGGGGTAAAACCAGTAAAATCACGCATTTGAGGCTCACAGATTAGGAATAAGGACAATAGAGTTACGGCGAATTAGTCAATTTCTTATACTAAAATCTAGAAATCTCAAGTACCATTTCGTAACTGTAAGTTTCTTAGAAGCTGGTATACCTACCCTTTGTAGCAATGACCGCCTGTAGCCTTCTAGGCATCGAGTGCACTAGCTGTAGTAGGTAGTCTACTGGAACTACCTATTATAATTACTCAATTATAGATTTAAAGTTATTCTCAATTAGCTGTAATAAGTATTTATGTTCAATCTAATTTTTTATTTAATTCTAAACGTTTTTAATAGGGTTGAGATTAGGAGAGTATAGAGGCTAAAGGACAACCGTTACGCTGTTAAAAGCTTAATTTATAAATACCTTCGTCAATTGTAATATTACAGCACTGGTCCGACTATACTGCCAGGCAAGCCCTCTAGAGCGGACCTCCACCCTCTAAAGCGAACCTTCTAAAAGGATATCGTTTACGGTTCTAACCGCCTCACCGTTTATGGTTCTAACCGCTGAGCTATTAAAAGGATTATTACAAACAATAGAGGAATGTAAATACAAAAGAGGTCTTAGCACTAAGATGAGAACTAGCCTCTTCGAAAAGGTTTACTTATAAGTAAATAGAATACTAATTGTTAACGTGTGGCTAGTACTGTGCCTTGTAACTACCCTATACTACTCAGTAGTATAGTAGGCTGGTCACTAGGGAACTTAGTCTCCACAGAATGTGTTAGAATAACAGGGCTTGGCCATTGCGTTCTCAGCCTC
>MU859341.1:3951-32897 GCA_033297205.1 Pseudoneurospora amorphoporcata
CAAGCACAGCAAGCACAGCAAGCACAGCAAGCACAGCAAGCACAGCAAGCACAGCAAGCACAGCAAGCACAGCAAGCACAGCAAGCACAGCAAGCACAGCAAGCACGGTCTGAAGAGCCAGTACAGCCAGCGGAATCAAAGCAGCCAGAGTCTCCCCAGCAGACTTTCGAGTCTCCTAGGCCCGCGCCGTCACACAAGATCCGGGACTCCATCCTCAAGAGCTTCCATATGGACAGGCTTTTGGCTACCAGCCGAAAAGACAAGGACGTGGAGTCTTCCGAGAAAGAAGACATGGCAAAACAGGCAGGAGGACCCTCCAAGTTAGTGAAGCAATTTATGCGTTCTGCGAGAAGAACACCTATCTCGTGGTCCGCCCCTCCCTGAGGAAAAGACGGATAGGCTCTTCAGTCACTCACCTGGAACCGTGGAAGACTGGAGCAAAAGGGGGCAGGCGATGGGGCATGGACGGGCAGCCTTGTGGTTGAGAGATGAAGAGGTAACTGTTGAATAAGTCCTAGGGGATTATGATGGGATGCAACGTGGAGCTTTGGCATCTTTTCTTTGTCTTTCTATTCTGTTTTCCCTTGTTCTTCTTCTTCCTCTTCTCCTCTCATCTTCCATTCTTTTCACCATCTTGTTCCTTGTCCGTCTTTATCATTTGCGACTGGCAAAGAGGGCCCGTTTTGGATACAAAGGAAAAATATTCACGGATGACGGAACTACAGTACAGGTAATGACGAGATAATTTCTATACCAATGTTGCATTTCACTTCACCGTCGTCGACTCGTCGGTGTCGAATTTCCTACAGTGTATAAGTGATACGTGCGGTAAGGTACTTCGAAGAATTAATACGCGCGCCACCTTGAAGAAGTTATATACGTGCAAGGAAAGAGAATTGGGGTGGTCAACTTTCTGCCTCCTCCTATAGGTGTGAGTCCCCGTTTTCCCTTACGCGACCTAGGAATTGGGATACATAAAGCTAGAGCCTGGAGGACGCGGAGTAAATACCTTACCTTTCTATGGGACTAGAAGGCAACATGTGTAACGGGATGCTGAACAAAGTGCGACACAAACAGTCAAACACGCCTAAATGAGGAAATGCTACATGAAACAGATCACGCACGATGGTATATAGGGAGGAGACATGTGTACCGCCTTGGTATCAGCGAGAGAATGGATGTGTACAGGTAGCATTTATAGACACGGCAGTGTCACTGACCAGAGGCAAACAAGTCTCTGAAGCGCACACCAACTCATTAATTTTCTATAGCAACCATTGACGGTACATTAGGTAGGTACGTAACCAACAATTCTCAGCCCACCACACGGCAGGATATCCCCTTTCCTACAATCCGCTCAAGTCTTCGGACTCACAATATAAATCTCCCCCTCAGCACTATTATCGCTTCCCACAAAAAGTCCCCTACCCCCGGGATCCTAACTAGCAGCCGTCAGCCTAAAGCAGCTACTCTGCGCGAGGTGGGCATGCAATCCCCTTCTATATGACGGACTCCGGGAGACAAAACAAGATCAAAGGACCTGCCAAGACGGGGCGAGTCGAGTGCCTCATATAAACGACCGTCAAATTCTGGCCATCATGCTGCTTCGTCGATAACAAGCTGGCGATATAACGTGATTGTGAAGGGATTTTGTGGGTTTTGATGGCCAACCACTTTGCCGGGATAGATACGACACCAACATCGGGTATGACAGCCTGTTCGGCAGTATGGCTCCGAAGGCACGGCAGTCACCATTCTGTGCCGTGCGTCGTCACCTTCTCCACGATCTATCTTCCGGGCTCGTGTGGGAAAATTGGGGGCAAGTTCGCCGATTGGCTGGTGATGAGCCGCATATTAATGAAGGGCAAAAGTCCGGTTTGCATGGTTCCAAGAAACGCCAAGATGATCGTCAGGCGATTAGCAGCATTAGGACACTGAGAAGGTGGATCGAATAAGAAGAAACCTGGGAACATAACCTCCCCAGACTACGCTTTACAGCTATTTGGTTGACGACGCGAGATTAGAGGTTGCCTTACAGTAGTTGGTTCATGGTTGACGACGCGTTAAACCTGTTCTGGTGAGATCGACGACTCAACCCTCCAGTTCAGGACAGCAACGATGAGAAACATGTTAATCGAAGAATGAGGGGTTTGACGTGTTGGTGTGATGATTTGATCTTGGTAATGGTAATGTGAAGAACAAATCAAGGTTGTGGATTGTCTTTGAGAACTTTGATGGTACGACAAAAGAGTGGAAGAGAAATCGCTGATGGCATACAAATAAAGAATGAGGAAAAGGTAAGCGTTGAATGAAGTTGCAATAAGGTTTCTAGTAGCTTGTCGATTATGTGGGTGCAGTGTGCATCGCTTATTAATAGCGAACGGATGCGAAGCGACAAATAGGCTAGGTGCATGTGCCGCCAAAACGCAAAATATGTCAAATTTCCATTGGTTAGAACCGGTAGCGGACCCGCTTTAAAAGAAGAAAGACAAAAGTCCAAGAACAAGCTTATTTGAACAGCCACCAAAGATGAGATGAATTCTATCATAGAAACCAAGTCAGTATTGAGACCTTATTCATTTCAAGAGGAAAGGAACGTATCTAACCCAGCTAAATACTCTACAAAATGAAATCCAACGTGGTATGCACCTTCCACAGGTAACGCACCCGCACACAAAATTCGATGACGATTGCGATACAGTTTCCGGGTCGTCGCCCCAATTTTATTTAAAAACCATCGAGAGCAGGATGCAGGAACGCTACATTGATTCTGCCTAGACTTGCTTGGAAATTGGAAGGATGTTGAACTAGACATGTCTCGACAGAAGTGCAGTGATTGAATGCACATCCAACTTGCAATCTACCTCATAGCCTTCATTTTCGTATTCGCATCTTTCCTCTTCACTCCTGATGATCTAGCGGCACGTAAACCTCAGAGCCCAAGACCTGCGGCGGGATGCTCTTCGGTTTCCATGTGCAGACCAAAAGTGCCACCTGTTTCCTTCACAGCAATATCATCGTCTCTTGCCACGGTTACCTTCCTCCTTCCCGCTAGCCAGGTATATCAGATACCGGACCCGCACCAGGTGGCCGGCAAACAGCACCGCAGGGGCACTTTGCTGGTCCCCTTCCGTTGTATTGGCGACGGTGAACGGATAGTCAGGTATTAGCTTGGCCATGGACTGACATTGACATTGCATGTCTCTCGCTCATGTGCCGAGGAGGTCGGATTGACGAAGTAACGTGACATTCTCGTCGCACGTCAAGTCCTGGTTCTCTTGGCAAGGGCTTTGGTCGCCGCCGTAGAGCTTGGTATAAGGGCATATGTGAAGTGCATCCTGGCCTGACTTGGTCACGTCGGAACTTCTGAGCACGCTTTGTGGTTTGTGCCAAGGTGCGCTTCTTGTAGCCGTCTGGAAAGCTTCACCGGGAGCAGGTAAGTTGCTCGTCATTGGTATATGATAGGGGCTCATCTCGCAATACCCCTCAGCGAAACCCAATGGGGCCAGCGAAAGAGGATGTGGGATTGACATTCCCGAAACAAGATTGTATTTTAGACCAAGTTCCACGAACTCCGCGAGGATTACAAGACAGTCGCTTTCCAAGTTCAGAGCTTGAACAACTCGCTCGAAGCACGATGCGCTCATGTGCTTATGAAGCAGAATCAGTTCGACAATCTCATTGAGTCGTTACCCGCAAACGGTGGAGTGCCCCAGCACGTCGTTGAGCTACGAAGCAAAATCCTCGACGCGCTAGATAACAAAATCTTGATGACATGTACGGCCATTTCTCAATTCAACAAAGAGAAAAGGCTTATAGCGCTCCAAAAGATGCAATTCGCATTGCCTGAGAAGAAAGTTGACAAGGTAATAAAGTCGGTCGAGGTCACGTTGGAAACGTTGCTCATGAGCCAAAAGATGATACTGGGTTATTTGCGACTTAACGATAAAGAAATCGACGAGGAACTACCTAGACAGACGAGGACTGACTGCAGAGAGAGGCTTCCGCGGGGCCAAACGAGTCGACAAGTATACAAGCCAAAGACCCATTCTGCTGGAGTCTAGTGTTATCAAAGCCTATGAGGCCAGGGAGATTCCGTTCTCTTGCGGTGCCAAACGGGCTCATAAGCCCCATGACCCGATGAGCCTCTGCATCATTGACTCTGACACCGACATCCCGGCCGAAGGTGTTTCGTTTAAAGATATAATGGCCCTTACCTTAAAGCTTCACAAGAGTTTAGTCTGCTTCCCTTTAAGGGACTAACCAAGCACCCCAAGGCTCCCACGCAGCCAAGACGCAACATTACCATGGTATTTAGGTTTCCCCAGCAATACAATACAGTAACCAGCCTGCGACAGCTTCTTCTTGAGATTAAAGGTGGCCTTGCGCAAACTCAGGCCATGGCCAAGCACCTTGGCAAGGCCGTTCTCTCGGTGCACCTGTACGACTTTGTTCACAAGAACATCCGTCTCGAAACATTGATGTCCTTTAGCACTGCCGCACCCTGGACAGTGGACGGCTTCGGTCAGATCTTGCAGACTCCGATCTACACACCATGCAGCATGATGTTTATAGCCTCGGCGTGTGTCTGCTCGAGATGGGCCTGTGGAGGAGCTTTGTCATGTACGATGATTATGGCGCCAAGGTTGGAGAGGGCCTGCGTCTTCCGGATGGCGTGTTGCCGTCTGCGGATGCAATCAAGGACGATTTTGTGAATCTTTCCGCGTCAGAGTTGGTTGGAGAGATGGGTGTCGAACACAGCTCAGTAGTTCGTATTGCTTGACCAGCTTGGATGAGGGAGATGTTTGGATCACGGAGAGTGAATATTTGTCGAATCCCGACGTTGGAGCGGTTACGGTTCGCTCTTCCTATATTGGAGATGTTCTTTCAAGGATCAACAATATCCTGGATGAGGTCAAGCCATGTAAAGGCCGAGACAGCTCAACAGGCAATATGAGGAGTTGGAAGATGGATTGTATAGCATAAACCATGAGCATGTTATGGTGTATTGCAAGTATCAGGAGAGAAAGGATTGAAAGAACCATCGAGTTTGCGTTTGAGATGAAGTATCACGGGTGCTATCCAGGTTCCAACTTTCTACATATAGCACATCCAACTTTCTGAGCCTCTCACCGAGTGGTCAACAATTTCCGGGAAACTCATTTTCGCAACTCAGCTGGCCCAAAAGGAGCTTTTTGGGCGAATTGCTGTTGTTCTGGGTTGCAGAGAACGTTTGCTTGCGGAATGTATCCTGAGAAGGAAAGAGGTCTGTGCAACTTCCGAAACGGGTTAGTTCTTAGCACCTGGATAGCGACCCCCGTATCAGTCCAGCTCGGGCTCTAACACTCAATCTTTGACTCATCCTTCGTCTGTGAAACACCCGAGGTAGTATGATTCTTCATATGCTCACTCTGAGCACTCGCCCAAACATTCGGATAAGCACTTGCCCTGGGAGTAGCCGCATCAGACTTTGCCGATACTGAGTAGCGCGAACACCCTTCCGCAGAGCCTCAGGACCCCAATCGCATTGGCATAGCTGCTGTACGGAAACCGGTGGTTTGGAGCAAGCGCTGCCAGCGCCAGGCTCCGATCGCCCAAAACACCCTCTCTCCTTGCTTTCCTCCTGTGTTTCCACTTGGTATCCTTGCTCTTGACGTCCTGACCGTCGACCAGCCGCTGGCTGTCTCCAGGCACCGGCAAGACACTCCCGCCCTTATCGTTACCCTTTCCGGGCTGCGGCTCGAGCTTGTCATTCTCCACCCATCTCAAATTCTGGGCCAGGCTTCGAGGCCTTTCGTGGTTTGGATCTCGGGGTCGGAACTTGGCGGACCTGGGTTTTGATGGCTCAGGCTCGGGGTTCGTCGGAGCAGCATGCTGGGACTTGGAGGTCTTCGCTGGCTTCGATCACGCTTGACCCTGGATTTTGGCTCGGGCTTGCGCCTTCGTGGCAACCATGGGTGATTGCTGTTTCTGATATGTCAGCAGTTGTTCTGTTCGAATGGGGGATCGGGGGATGGTTAACTTGGCCCCCTAGCTCGCTGGACGAAGCACCTTGGGTATCAACTTGGAGGTAGAATTTGAGCAATGCGGAAAGTGTATTAACACGCCGGTAGGCCCTCCGGTATTGCAGTGCTTCTCGCATTCGCGGTGGCGCTTCTTCCAGCCCCCACCTCCAATGCTCCTGCTTCTGGCCTTCTTGTCGCAGCTGCCCCTGGTAGCCTTGATGAAGTGGACGTTTGCGCTTGCTCGTGCACCTTGATGACCACCATCTCCAAAGATGCTGCTACGACCAAGGCAGGCACCATAACCAGCCATGAAACGCCAAGCGCGCTGAAATTGGCACTTTCGACCACTCGAGTGATTGCCCGAGGAAGCTGCAAACGACGCCGAAGGGGAAGGAGTGACGTTGGGGGTTCTCAGGGTTAGGGTCAGTATCAGATTGGCATGCCAGTTCGGGAGGCAGAACATGCGCATCTAGTGCGATTGGAGAAAACTGGATCACCAGAAGGTTTCAAAGACGATGATTCGTGAATTCCTTTCAACTTCGGAGTGGTCTCGTGAAGCTCCGGGTGCTGCGTATCTGCAGGATTGCGGAATGCGGGGTTTGGATCACGGCGGTCGACACGGAGTGCCTGTGCTGTGTGACTCGGACAGCAACTTCCCAATTTGCTTTCTCTTCTATTGACTGCATTCAGATCGGAATGGAAGGTTCGTTCGACGGCATCGGAGATATGAACTGGCCAACAATGGGTCGAAGCCGTTGTTGTGCGACATGTTGTCGTCTGTGGCTTATGCGCATTGCACGGTTGCCGCCTGTAGCGACCGTTGCGCACGGCCCACTCCGAAGTAGTACTCTGACGTTTCGACGACTGATGTTTCCTGCGAACATGAAACGAACACCATCAGTTTTAAGAAAACCCAAGAGATCAGATGAACCGTTTGCGCCCTGCACTCCACCAATATTTCCAGGTTGTGCTAAGTTTTGGGTTCCTTGTCCATCTGGCGCGGGAAGCGTGAATGTCCAAATCGCCTTCGGTGTGGTACGATTAAAGATTTCCCGGAGATCTAGATCTCTAACACATTTTCGGGTCGTCTCATGCCTCTCTGCTTGAATGGCCTTGGCTGGACCGACCCCGCTCGGCCGTCCGATGCCTTCCCAATTTCTAAAACAACGGTCCAACTTTCCATCACCTCTCAGCTTACCACTTCGGCCCGAAAAACCATCACATATTCACATATCTTTCTGTCTCTGCTGCGGCGGCTTCCTGCGGGCAATTTCCTACACGGGTAGGCCGGGATGCGGATACGGGATCGCCACTCTTGGCGTCCCCCGAACACAATGCCACAATCTGTTCGTGACCTCCGCTACGCAGGTTATTTTTCCCATCTTCTGCTTTCAATTTCATGTGCAGCCATCGGTCTCACCCTATCCAACGGGATCCATTGACTCTTGCAGCATAGCTCTTGTGTAGCGGAGCTTCTCACGGCGAACGGAGTTACTTTGCTGTCGTTAGTTTACTACTGTGTCCTGCAACTGACTGACGACTTGGCTGACGATCTGACTGGTGAGCTTTGCATCGAATCGTCAGTCATCCATCGTGATTGATAGTCACGCATCGTCCACATCGTCCAGACGCCATCGCCATCGCATCACCGGCGCAAATCGCACTTCGCTCGACTGGCTTGACTAGTTTGACTGGCTCCAGACACGGTCGACCAGTCAAGCAAGCTGACCATGAAGCTTATCACGACTAGAGAAGATAACTAACCTCATGAGGTAGGCCGGATATCTAGCTCGGCGGGGTCATTCTTCATCAAGCAACATCCACACCCGTTGGCAATCCCCCTTCCCACGACCAGACGGTGTGAAAATCAAAAAAAGACTAATGGACAGGATGGATAACACCGGCGCCGCGCCGGGGCAAATGCACCAACCAAGACGTTGCCCGCTGGGTGATGCTGGCCTTGCTCGACGCCGTCGTCGCCGACTCGCCATAGCTCCATGGTAGCGTTGACGCGAGGTGATTTCACATCCTCATGAACGTGATCACGCGGCTCATTGAGGCGCCAGAAATGATCCAATCCTTTTGGTTCTTGCAATGACATGCAAGATGCAATGCAGTGCGTTGGTCTGCTTCTTTGCTTGGCTTACCTTTTTGAATTGAACCCTTTTTGCACCTTAACTCCTTCGGGTGGATCTCCCGTGTCGCTCACTGGAGCGATGCGTCTCGGATGGTGATAAGCCGCCGCACGATGTTCAGTCTATGTATGGTGCTTGCACGGCGATATGGATGAGGACCCCTCTTTTTCTTCAATGCCACATCCACAGCACGGCACTAACTTCCTTGATTCTTCACTGGTTCATGTCTGACGACAGGGTCCTCCATCTTTATTTCCGTTCGGCGAACCTTGAGGGTGTTGTGTACTTCACCTCCGACTGCCACCCGGATAGATAACGAAGTCGTCTCTTCCTCCGCGTAGGGGGCAGATCCCTGTCCAACCGTCCACATCCCGGGTGGATGCTAAGGGTCTCCGCTATCGAGAGATGTTAGTGTGAAATAGAAAAAGAGTGCTCAAGAGGTTTTGATAAGCCGAGCGACAATTTGGACGACGACATAGACCCCCGAAAGATCTCAGGCATAAAAAAAAAAAAAAAAGGAAAAAAAAGAAAAAAAAAGAGTTTATGAGGCTGGATCGAGGGGCACGTTTTGTTTACATGGTAGTAGAACGGAATTAGGCAATGCCGATGATGCCTGCAATCTGACGGGAGAATCTCAAGGGTCCTCCTGCGAGCTGCTGCGAGCTTGTCAGTCATGTCGTTTCGGCTGGGGGTGGCGGCTCGCAGCTCTCTGCAGGCGGCAGAAAAGCTCGTAGGATCCTGTCAGATTGCAGGGTGCAGATCACGCTCTAATGTAGAGGGTCCCATCCAGTCACCTGACTACAGATTTGGGTATTTCTAAGATACCCGAGCACCCTCCAGACCTTCTTGAGCGGATTATTTAGCTAGCTAATTTTTAAACAATTCAATCAACTAATTTACACTAGTAAATCTAATAATCAATAGTTTAATACGCGCGATACCTATTAATATGACAATTAATATTACAAAACCAATTGAGAATTAATAATTAATTAAATAATATAATATCTTACTTGAACATTAGTAATAATACTAAAGAAAACGTCGCTTACTTTAAAAACAATAAGGATTAGATCTGTTAGGAGCTAATATTCTAGTTAAAGTATAATATAAATACCCTTAAAAATAGATTTAAAGTATAATCAAAAGACTTAACGAACTGAAGTAACTTTATCCGAACTAATACCCTATTACTAAAGAAGTAAAGGCCTGGATTAAAACTGTTAAAATCGAATTTAATCTTTTTATTTACTACAATGCCCTAACTAGCCTATAATAATAGTACTAGTATAGGGATGCTACAATAAAATATACACTTGTAGCTGAGCGAAGCGGAAGCGGTGGTACGACAGCAGTGCTAAAGGAAGCAGCGTAATTGCAGCGTAGTTGCAGATACAATAGGAGTGTTGTAAAAGAGGTCTTAGAGAGGACTCTGCTCTCAAGACAGAAGATTACAGTGAACTCTGCACTATGAAAAAGACTATATTATATTACTTAAGTTATGCTTGCTCGCTTGCTTAAGGAGTAACTAACTAACGGAGAGGAGAGGTCTTTATATACATAAATGCTGAGTGTCTGGAAGCTTCCAGAGTGTAGAAGCTTCCTGTAAGTTAGTAGAAGTGCTTGTAAGAGTACTATACTATGAAAGGAAAGAGTTGAATTTATGAGCTTCTGTTGCATTTCATAATGACAAATCAATCTAGGGAGAATACTAAATAGGTTCGAGAATCCAGAATGCAGTGGTGAAACCTCTGTGTTCTAGTAGATTCTGTGAGGGCTGAGTCGACTGATTCTGTAACGTAGAAGGAATAGTGTCCTCAGCAATCAGCTTTCTATACTACAAGGTAGTACAAGGCAGTTACAAGGCACAGTACTAGCCACACGTTAACACTTTTCAATAACGGAATTATTATTCAGATTATTATTAATACTGACGGAATATTTTAAGAAGTATTTATCGTATATAAAGAATAAAATAAGATCGTTCTCCACACCCTTATTACAAAAGCAAATTTATTCAATAAGGAATTCTTTAAATTAAAATTTACATTCTACTCTAATTCTAAGAAAAATTAAAAGGAATTCGTAATTGGTAATAAAGTTGTACGTATTTAAATAAAATCGTTAATTAATTATAAGCTATAAAATAGTAGTATAAAAGAAGAGTAGGACTCTAACAAATAATATAAATAATTAAAGAGTATAATTAATTATGAAGTAATTAACGAATAGATTAGGGCTAGGAAATAGTATTATAAAATAATCGCTATTTTAACTAAAGAATTTGAAAATTAAATTAATTAGCTTCAAACTTAATTTACCACTATAAATAATAATTAGATTATAAGGGTGGGAAAAATTGAAGTCGCTAACTCCTAATATATTGGTTTTATGAATATAATTAAAATTGTATGCTTTAAATAGTATAAAAGTATTTAGAACTTTAATAAATAAATAGCTGAAAATACGTTTACATATATAGAAATCTATAAAAACTTTAAGAGATATAGTATTGACTTTACAAAACGCAAGGTTATTATTAGGAAAGGAGGATATCGTAGCGCCTTTAATACTAGTAAAATTAATATTGAATTTAATAATTAAAAATTTGTTAGCGAGAATTAGAATAGAAAAACTAATAATAAAGACGCTTGTTAAAATAGTAAGAAAAAGCCTAAAGGGTTTAGATTTAAGAAAAGAAAGTCTTAATTAAATAAAGCTGAAATTTAAGCCTATAAGAAGGCAGTAAATTTACCCATATATAAAGTATATAAAAAAGTATTATACTTCTTAAAAGAGTACGAATATATTAACCTAAATATAATGCTTACAACCATTACGAAATTATTTCCTTTCATTTAATGTATTATTAATACTAACTTTATAAAAGATCTCGAATTAGCTAAAGAAGTTAAAAAATCGTAATTAAATATAGTAGTAAAGGGAGGATTCTTAAAAAATAAGGGACTACGTAATTATTTAACGTAAATCGTAATATTATTTATAAAGGAACTTTTTAAATTAGTGGAGTATATTAAATTAGGGAAGAGATTTACCCTCTTAAGAATTTAATAATATTCGATTCCAATAATTCGCTTTATATATTTAATAAAATTACCTATTTTCTTTATTTTTGTTATATTAATTTAAATGACTATATATAGGTTAGAAGTATTTTAGTAGTAATTAAAGGGTTTGGGGAGGTTAATATTATTATTAGAAGTAAAAACGGTCCTTTAAAGTTAAAGTTGAAGAAAATAGCCTTTTACCTTAAATTTACTACTAATTTCGTCTCCTATATCCAATTATAAAGGTAGGGTTTCTACTAGGATTACTAACTTTTTAATAATTATTTAAAGAAAGTTAATAAATTATTCTTTTATTATTTGAATGCTATTTATAATTAAAGAGTTATAGAAATTATCCTTTTCTTATTTATTAAAACTTCATTTATAATGCGCTAGTATAAGATTAATTCTTATACGTAGCGTCCTTTTAAATAGATAATAAATATTTAGTATTTATAATTTGAGAAAGTCTATTCGCACCGCCGCCTACGCCCCGCCCTTCCCACGCGCTAAGGCACGCTAATGCACACTAAAATTTTTGAGCTAATCAGATCGCTCGCATCCATTCTGAATCTCCACGCTCCTGTTCTTAGCGTCAGCAAACCGTACCGCGCCCGCCAAGCTCCTAAATTTCATCCCTTTATACAGATTTTGTACTACACTAACCAGCCTAATAATTTATCATTACACTTAGCGATTTGCATCGTTGTATCGCATCGCTTCCTCCACTATCACTATTATTATTACCCCTTCTATAATCAATCAAACCACTATCGTGCGCATTACAAAATATTACTAAGTAAATAAAGTGCTATTACCTATTAATAGTACGAAAATAATATATCACTTTTTTATACGTTTTCCTAGCTAACTGTAATGTAGATGGCCGATGCGCGCAACCGTGACTATGCTACGAGCGGCTGCCCCCCCTCCCAGTTGAGCCTAGCTAGCCCACCTTAGTGCAACTGATAGATATCGATGATGACTAGCCCAGAAATAACGACTAGCCTAGCGATAACGACCAGCCTAGTAATAACCACTAGCCTAGCGATAACGACCAGCCTAGCAATTATGACTACGAGCTATATAAAGCCACCTCTTATTGCTATGAGCATAGCGATTACGCAGTTTTCAACACCTAGTATGAAAAGCTCAGTAAGCTAGTTACAACTATTAAAGACTAGTCAAGAAAGCTTAGTTATAGTATTATAAAAGGTCATTCTAATAATTACGTTAACAGTTTCAGTTATATACGACTTTATATTACTTGCTCTACTAGCCCTATTCGCAAAGCCGTTAACTACTTTTAAAAGACTTTAATAGCTAAATAGGGATGCTCTTAGCAGGGGTATACCAAGGTATTAAAATATAACGACAGACGGTAGACTTTCGATCTTCGATAAAGTTATGAATCTTATAGCTATTTGCTTAGTAAAAAGCTATTAATCTATTCGGTATTCAAGCCTTAGTATAAAGCCTTTGTCGCTACCTATATTGACCGCCCTAATATAACTAACTGTGAGATTACAACCGAGCTAGAGAAGAAATTTCTAGAGTTTAAAGGATAATATACGAACTGCTAGCTTATTAACCTTCGTTACAAACTTAAAAAGGAGGCACAAGCTAGCTATACCCCCTTTTAACTTACTATAAAGCTGCTTATAGAAAAAGGGGTCTACTTTAAAGTTAATTAAGCTAATAAATCTAGTGATACTAAACCGACTGCCCTCTTCTAGAGTAATCTATAGGGAGAGCAGATGTAGAAGGAAAATCCTTAGGTCTAGATATACAATAATACGTATAAAATTAATAATAAAGGCCTAGCCTTCTTCTAAATCATCGGTATAACTAGTGTTGGCTATACTTTTAACTGCGGTTTCAAGCTGGTTAATAACGAGCGATAGGAGGGTTTTGACTAGCTCATAGACTAAGTTAACGCTCGTTGTGAAGCTATCGCTGCTAAGAAATTACGAGTTACTATTACAGATTACAATATAGCCATGAGATCAGCTGTTAAGTGGGTTTATGCTTAGGTAGAGTCATAACTCTATATCTTTTATATTAATAAGAATATAGTATTGAATATTAAGCGCAAATAGGATAAGAAGGTCGCCACCTTAGTTACTAATATTTATACTGCTATAATATAGGTACACATATAGCGAAAGATATCAGCATTAATATAGTAAGTACTGTAGTTAGCTTAATTAGCTTAATCAATATAGCTACTCAATAATACAACGAGTTTAAAAGATTTTAACAATAAAGATCGAGAGGTAATAATAGTTTTAACTACCTAGTAGACGGCACAAATTATTTAGAATCGTTACTTAATACTGTAGAATATTTTTAGTCTAGTCTTTATACCTTCTAGAAGCACGTATGTTATACATATACGATAGAAGAGTTTAATATTGCGTATGAGAGATTCTGTAGCTTCTTTTTATAGTAGATGGCGATTATCACGTATTTAAAAGAAATTTATATAGTAATTAAAGAGGAGTAGGCTACCTATTATGTTAACAAACGCTTAAACTTCAGCTATCGTACTATATTACCAATCGAATTAGCGGACCGTACCCTAAAGAGTTCATATTATTAGCAGTAAATCTATATTCCTCCCTATATAATCTATAGCAGACTAACTATTCCTCTCTTATATAAGTAGTAGCACCGTCGTCGCCGCCATTATATAGAGCTTCAAACTAATCGAAGGTATAAAAAAGAATATTGAAAACAAGACCAAGAATTAAATTATACATATTAAATTCGAATATTTCGCTTAGCTATAAGCAAAAAAAGCCTATAAAAAGGTATACTGGAAAGCCTTCGATAAAATTACTCGTCAACGTCGTATTATATTTAGTACAGTCCCAACGGAGGCTAGACCAGGCCTAAAAGAATTCGAACCGTATATAGGTAAATTTACCGCACAATTTAGTTTACCCTATTCGTATACGATCCTCGAATCCCTCCTCGACCGATTTCAAATATTTATACTTGTTAACGTGTGGCTAGTACTGTGCCTTGTAACTGCCTTGTACTACTTTGTAGTATAGAAGGCTGATTGCTGAGGACACTATCCCTTCTACGTTATAGAATCAGTCGACTCAGCCTCCACAGAATCTACTAAAACACAGAGGTTTTACTACTGCATTCTGGATTCTCGAACCTGTTCAGCATTCTCCCTAGATTGATTTGTCATTATAGAATGCAACAAAAACTCATAGATTCAACTTATTCCTTTTATAGTATAGTACTCCTATAAGAACTCCTGTTAACTTACAGAAGCTTCTACACTCTGGAAGCTTCCAGATACTCAGTATTTATGTGTATAAAGACCTCTCCTCTCCGTTAGTTAGTCACTCCTTAAGCAAGCAAGCAAGCAAGCATAACTTAAGCAATACAATACAGTCTTTTCCACAGTGCAGAGTCCACTGTAATCTTCTGTCTTGAGAGCAGAGTCCTCTCTAAGACCTCTTTTACAACACTCCTATTGTATCTGCAACTACGCTGCAATTACGCTGCTTCCTTTAGCACTGCTGTCGTACCACCGCTTCCGCTCCGCTCAGCTACAAGTGCATAGTTCACTGTAGCATCCCTATACTAGTACTATCATTATAGGCTAGTTAGGGCATTGCAGCAAACAACTATATATAGAATCCGTATACAAACTGGATAATTTAGATTAAGAATATGATTTTTAACAAAGAAATTATATATAACCTAAACTTTAAAAAATTAAAAGAAAACCTCTAAATTAGCAGCAAAGAATTGGTAGATTTACTTAGTAAATTTAACAAACCGTATAGTTAACTCTTAGGAGTATTTAAATTATTAGAGAAACAAGGCTATAACTTGTAAAATAATATTAATAATATTAATATTGAACTATTATTATTAAGCTTTTTAAATAGAAACTACGAATAAAATTAAAATACCTGCTAAAAAGATGGTAGTTAATCTTAAATAGAAATTAAAGTTAATTTACACTCTATCCTAAAAAAGATATCTATTAAATATATTATAGAGTCGTATTTGTTACTATTATTAACCTCGTTAGTTATACTTTATACTAGTTATTTAATAGACCAAATTATTAATAAGCCTTTTTAATCGTAAGAACTTTAGGAAGCTGCTTTTTACGTTAGAAGATTAATATAATCGGTAGTAAAAGTAATTAGGAAAATTATTACTAAGGTGGAGGTATAGCGGTTAATAACTAAACTAGATCGTTTAAATAATATTTATAAATAACAATTACTCTTAGTATTTAAATATTATAAAGATTTTAATACTTACCTATTTAATTAATTATTTAAATAAATAGAAGAAGCTTATTTATAGAACTATAAAAATATAAAGATGTAAATAGAGGTTAGCGCAGACTTACCACAATTACGAAGCGAGTAAATTTTCGATTATATATAGGTATATATTTATGAATTAAAAAAAACAATATATTTAATAAATATAAAGTATAATTCATTGTAAGAAGCGATTAATAAAATAAGAATAAAATAAAGACGTACGCTTCTACCCTAGTAGGAAAATTATTTAAATTTATTATAGTTCTCACTGTGAAATTGAACTTTAAATTAATTTAATACAACGTAATTAATGTATTTATTAATATATACTTCGATAAGAAGATTTATATACGTATATTATTAGGGTATTAAATCTTTAGTAAGGTCTTTAAACTAATTAAAGTACTATACAAATTATAATAAATACTTCTATTATAATAGCGAAAATTTAGCAATATATTTAAAAAAGATAAGCGCTACTCGCACGTTGGCAAAACTCTACTCGCACGTGGATCTACATTTTTTTCCCATACATAACCCAAACCTGCTCGAAGTCTGCCATAGCTGATGTATTCTTTTATAAATTTCGCTAAGCACATCTGGGCATTTCAATCTTTCAAGGTTGCCATGCTATGCCAAGCCCAGATTCTAGACTGCAGCGTACGCACTCCTAGATTTGTACCCAGATCCAGTTCTTACAGGGCATTTATATAGCGGTCTTACAGGGCACTTAGCGGCACGGTCGCATGCGCCCGTCGGCTAAGTCACTACATTGGTCATCTACATCGCAATTAGCTAGGGAAACGCATAGAAAAATAATGGATCATTCTATACCATCGACAGATGCTAGCGCTTTGTTTACTTAATAATATCTAATAATGCACAACGTAGTAGATTGAAGGATTATAATGTGGTGATGCATGCGATGGTGGTTTGGTAAAGGAAGTAGTGCGATAAGGCACTAATGCTGGTGCTAGAAAATCACGAGTTAGACTACCCAGACCAGGGTGGCCAGTGCAGTACGACTGCAGGAGTCTGAACGTGTACTGGGCTGAAATCTGGAAGCTTGGCGGGCACGGTACAACCTAGATGGGTGTGGGACCATAGCAGGTCGCCAGGGTTCAGGTTATGTATGGGAAAAAAATGTGGATCCACGTGCGAGTAGAGTTTTGCCAACGTGCGAGTAGCGCTTCTCTTAAGAAAATAGGCTTCGAAGTAATCTCTAAAAATCTGTATATTATAAAGAAAAATAGTTTCTTTATACTATATTATATTAATAATATAATTTTTACGTTCAATAAAAATAAGATAGAGGAAGTTAATAAATATACAATAGAATTATAATCGAAATATTACTTTTTTAGTAGAAATGAGTTCTAATAGTTTTTAAGTATTAAAATTATTCATAATGGAAATTAGAAGAAGATTTAGCTATTATAACAAATTTATATTAAAAAGATTTTAAAACTATTTAAATTTAGCTTTTAACCCACCTTAGTGCTTATAAAGCATACAAAGCTGATCCCTGACGAAGGTATTACTAATTATAAAAAAATTTACGCCTATTAAATTAGAGCGACTCTACTCGCACCGTAGGGAAACTCTATTCGCACCGTAGATAAAATTTAAACTTCTACCTTTATCTCGGCGAGAATAAAGTATATAAAGATAAAAGTAGGACTAAAATACTTCTTGAATTTTCATAGATTTTTCAATATATTCTACGCCTCTTACCACTCTTAGATCAGCAAGGTTTTTTTTATATTTAATCTTAGCAGCCCCAAATTTTCATAGTTCTAAGTACCTTCGAATTTGAGGCTTTATATATGGCGTAGACAAGTGATGTGAGGCTTGAAAAATAGAGAAAAAAATAAGAAAAAATCTAGGCTAATATGCGTACTGAGAGCTCTTTCACTTATAGAGAAACTTTAGATTTCCTTTTTAGTCTACGGTGCGAATAGAGTTTCCCTACGGTGCGAGTAGAGTCACTCTTAAATTAACATAGGTTCCTTTCTTTATGCAATGGTTAATATTTGACTAAATATTGCGTTCTTAATAAGTGAATTAATATAATACAATTACAACCTTAATTCTACTTATTTGGCGGCTAGCGAGAAGGTATTATAATATCTTTGAACTAATAAAATATAAACATTATACTTTAATAGTAGCGACCGTTTGAAAATAGCTTTAGATATTTTATTTATAAATAACGCTGGTAATTGAAAGAGTTTATAAAGTTTTACAATTAAATTGTATAGTAGGCTGATCTATTAAGGTATAACTAAATAAACTGCGATCGCAGCCTCAATAATAGAAGTAGAATTATACGTAGTTGAGAGAGTAGCTAAAGAAACTCTATTTACAACGCAATTAATATCCGCTCTAAGAGTAAAATCCTTAGAAAATCTTATCCCTGTTTTATAATACAATAATAAGTAGACTATTAGGGCGCTTATCAAATAGACTCCTACCTTTAGTACTAAAATAAAATATATAAATATTTATAAACATTAATTGAAAGAGGAAATCCTTATTAAAAAGACGCTTAAAATTGAATATTTAAATACAAAATTAATACTAATAAATAGATTGACAAAAGTATTAAATATCTTAAAGCATAGGAGTTTTAGAGATCTACTAGGTATGGCCGAAGTGCTACCATAGAGGAAGGATAATCTGAGATTAGAGGAAATTAGTTTTGAAAATTTAAATAAAAAATTGAGATTAATAGCATAAAATATTTATAAATAGCTTCACTTTTTACCTTAAAGAGGCAAGAGAGGTCTGCAAGTGAGAAGGTGTATTAACTTGCAGGGTGTAGATTACGCCCTAATATAGAGGGTCCTATCCAATTATTTAACTATAGGTCTTGGTATTTCTAGGATACCCGAGCACCTCCTAGACCTTTTGGAGCGGATCAGCTGGCCAGCCAATTTCTAGACAGTTTAATCAACCAGTTCACACCAGTAAATCTGACAGATCCAGACTTTATGGTTAGGGATAGCTAGCTCGACTTTTTAAGGGGACTCCATTCGCGCAGTCTAATTGCTGTTAAGTAGCTTTTCCCAGTGGGCCGCACTTTCCCCGCATTCGTGTTAGTGGCTCAAGTGGTTGTCTTTTTGGGAAAGTGCGAACCTTCATGGGCTTTTCAGTGAGCCAAAGCCTTTTTGAGCAAGTGGTTGACATGAAATGGTGGATGTCGAGGAGGAGGGCAAGTCAGGAAGTATCTCCATGTCGCTGATAAACGGCGGTCGACAATGCGGACTCGACAAGGCTATAGCTCCCCCCACCCCCCCATATCATGACATGCCTAAGGTAACTTTTTGGGGGTCAAGGGTCTGAACTTTTTTTTTGTTTTGTTGATGTACTCCATTCATCGTTTGATGTCCGTCTTTTCGCGCGGCTGGTAGGTGGTGGATGGAGGTCATGGAGGTGCTCCATTGATCGGTTGATACAGAATGGATCCTCAATGTTACGGTGTCGTTTGATACCAGCTGAAGCTTGCCCCATCGTTAAAGCCGTCCAAGACTTGAAGCCGTCAGGGTACCAGGATGTTCCCGTCTGTTCAAATCTCTCAAACCCCCAAATCCTGTTCGTCATGGATGGGCTCATGGGGGCTCAATGGGGTGTGTCTCAGAACTCTCATCGACATCGGATCGGTTGATGGGAATTTTGCATCAATTGATCTCCATTTTCTCCATCCACAAATCGTCTGAGGCTTCTCATCCCCATCATGATATTCTTCGCTGATCACTACATGAATTGGCGTGAATGGCTTGAAGGGTCTCCAAAACGTGTGCCACTCGTCTGGCTTGTCTGGTGGCTAGTGTAGAGGATTTTTTGCCCAGCCTCAATTGTCCCGCCCTTGCCAGCAAGTGAGCGGTGTCAATTCTTTTGTTTGCTATCACAAGCAAGAGACGTCCCCTGTTGTCAAGGTTGTTCACAACTTCACGCCCCAGAGCCCCAGCACTGACTTACACGCAAATCCTGGTCCTGTTGCCCCCATGTCGTTCTGTCGTCTGAGAATCCCGGAAAGGCGGCATGAACTTTTAAGTGGAGAATAGTCCACCTTTTTAGCGTTGCAACATTGTCGAGGGAAACGAAGAGTACTGCAACTGGGCCCTCCAGACCCTAACCCTTGTTTGTATTCGCATTGTTCTGCAGCGATATCAACGAACACTCGCTCCGAGCCTCCGGGCCTCCGAACCGCCGTTGGAGTCCTGGAGTGCAACACTCGAGATCATGATCATGATGCATGCTCGCGATGGCGATGAGATTGCCATTGTTTAACCGCAGACGCCCAATGGCGATGGATGTCTCGCCTTTTTTTCAGCAAAATCGACGCCTCAGATTCTTTTTCGGTTGATCTGGATGGCCAGTCTGCCCAGCCGGCTTTTGTTTTGCCTGGGACAATGTCACGAGTTGATTGCAAAGGCATGAGGCATGCGAGGCCACAATCCGAGCCACACGCAATCTAGCGAATCTGACCAAGGAGGCGCCATCCACCCATTTGATTGCTTGTTGCAACAATTGTCCAGTCATTCTGGAAGAAGAGGCTGCCTGCCATCGGTTCCATTGTTTGACCCCTGAGATCAATGCCCAATGCCGCCCTCCTCTACACTCCATCTTGACTTTCTCAAGACGCCCTCTAGACCTTTTGTAGGTTCTCTTCCATGCCGGAAGGGCGGGCGAGAGGAGCGAGAGGTCAATTGCGAGTCAATGGCAGGCCGGGATATCCGTACCAAGACCATTTGCAAACCTTTTATAGCCCGTGGTTGGTGGTTGGTTGCTTGGGATCCCCGGGGAGCCTGGCAGGCCTGGGCTATGGATGTGGAAGGCGATTATGCCTGTGGACATGCTTTGCGTGCCTTTACATGCATCCGGCATGCGGTTGAGTGGTACAGTACCAGTAGTGCAGACGCGCGTTACATTGCCGTTGATAATGGTGGTAAGAAAATGGAATATCGCCGGCGCCGCGTAGTCCTCGCCGTTGGATAGTTTGGGAGATTCTGTACGCGTACCCAGTGTGGTGGTGATGGTGGTGATTCCGATAATGGTGTTCTTGTCGTCGCATTAAGGTAAACTCGTCTCGTGCGCGTCCGCCGCGTCCGGTGTGAATGAATCGGAATTGCCCCTCCTTCCCAATTTCATGCAAACACTGTAACTCACAGAGGGGTCAATGGGTGGTTTGGTCTCAAATCTCCGATCCTCAATGCTTCCCCAGAATGGCACAAATGCGACTCATCGCCGCGCACATTTCGTGGCGGTGGTTGGTGTCGACGTGGCAGCCGAGAGTCACCCGGAGGCACCTACCCCTGTCCATATGAGGCCTGCCCGCCTCGCTGCCGGTTCCCTGTCTGACTGAGAACCCCCTCTCTCCGGCCTTTTTACGGACACCCTCTATCCTTGTCAAAGTAAACAAAACCCCGTTGCTACAAGGTCTTCCGATGACAGAACTCACAAAGAGCGAATAACCGGGCGAGATTAACACCACGGTGGAGAGGGACCTTCTTGACCTTTTTCTCCCTCTTGCCTTTTTGCCTCTGAAACCACTCGACCATTGGGCTCTTGGAAGGAAGTAGCGCCTGCCACGTGTGGGGCTCTTTTTTCTCACAAAAGCTCACGCGGTTGCGACCAGCGACTGACAGTCGCAGGCAACGTGCAGCTCGCTTGCGTAGACCGTACATGAGGCCCTTGCACCCAAACATCCAGTCAACGTCGTCGACGAGTGCCTCACTTTTTGAATGCTGGGAACGATTGGTAAGAGCGAAGAACCCATAGCGGGGCTGGTTCCCGATTCGAAAGAAAGGCTCAGCCTCATTGGCTGCTTGTACAAGTCTTGGCTCCGCCGCTAGCTTTGGTGTGCTTGGGTTAGGCTCCACTCTGTCAGTCGAGATGCAGCGAGCGACTGGTGGTGCTCCTTCCACTTTCCACCATCGAGGTTCTCCCACTTCAATTCCAGTCTCCCGAGCTCCGAACGAGTCGACGAGGCCAGTCATTTTCTCACTTGCCTAGGCCGAGTAGCGTCTGCTCATTTCTTCACTCTCTTTGGCTGTCGTTTTTTTTTCTCTCATTCGTTTCAGTGTGGCAATCATGGTCCAGACAGATACTGTGTCTGAACATGGGATCATGATACTCGCAAGCGGTTCGACTTTCGGATGTATAATGCAAGGCAGCGACGGAGCGATGGCCGCTGAGAGATCAATCACTTTGCTTTGCAGTTTACAGGGTCGCAGGGCGTGTCTGGAGTGCAGCCATGATCACGACAAGCCATGTCGACCGTGGCAGGGCGACTTGTGAGAGGTCAACGAGGACCATATAAGACACAAGTGAGTGCAGCACGATTAGACGATGTGGCTCCCTACAAGAGGCTACTTGGGTACACTATCGACTAGGGCGTAGTGGGCGGTCCTTCGCAGTAGGTGGGCGCGTTAGTGGGCAGGATTGACGCCTAACCCGCTGGCGATCCCAAATTGATAAGGAACTTGGCCATGATAAAAGCTGCTTCTCCATCCTCTTCTCGGTCAAACTCCTTTTTGAGATTTTGATATCAGAGATACAACCTACCCACACTTGTACACACTAGACGGGATCACCACCACCACCCCATCCGGTCTCCATCTATCAAACCACCCCAAGGAGGGGCCCATCAGCGAGCTAGGTACCTAGTGACCTAGAGATACCAAGAGAACAAATCCGGTCTACGTCACCGCCAAAGCCGCAGCAGCCGCATTATTATCTTTTTTTTCCTCATTTTATTTGATTTTATTGCATTTTCCCGAGAAAAAGGATCTTCACTCATCCAGTTCGGTCCATTCCGAGAGTGTCACTCGCCCCCCCCGCTAGTTCCAAAACATCATACGCACCCCCCCCCTTCACAAGCCCAGTCTCGCCAAAATAATCAGCATGGCTCGCAAAAAGAAGTCCGGCTCCACCAAGACCCTTGGTCTCCCTGGCCAACCCCAGACGCAGGGTCACCTCTCGACGGTCCCCAAAAGGGTCCCCATCGACCACCGTCCCGAGACCTCGTGAGTAGAGCCTCATCCCTCATCTCTCTTCGCTTTTCGTTCATCCACCTCCCACACTGGACATTGCACACTATCATCTTAGTGTAGCATCCGCATCACACACATCCTTCACAATGCTAACAACACACAGCCCATATGCCAGCCCGGCATGCAACCTTCCCTTCGCCAGCCCTATGGTGGTTGCCCTTGATGTCCTCAAGAACAAGGCTCCCAAGCTCTATGCCGCCTACGACAGCCAGAGCCCAGAACTCCCAACCATTTCCGAGGAGATTGGCCATGTCATCGTCCACTACCTCTACACCAACAAGTACGAGTCTCTCAAGCCCACGGGTGACGATAAGCTCGCCAAGCAAATAGTCGAGCTCAAGACCGCTATCAAGGTCTACATCTTCGCTCGTGCCTATGAGCTGCCCGACCTCGTCCGTCTTGCCGAGCGCAACATCGAGAAGTTCGGCGATGGCATGGCCCTTCCCACCCTCCTTGAGGTCGCCAGTGACGCGTACCCCAACCTTGTCGACTCGGACCAGTGGTTCATCGGCTACCTCAAGAAGCGTATCAGACTCCACCTCAACGATGCCAGCTCCCTCCTCGGCACCGATCTCTTGAATCGCCTCAGCCACATCCTTTCTCCCAACAAGATCCTGCTCAGGATCGTTCTCGAGGTCTGCTGCGAGCAGATGACCAACCCCAAGCAGGAGCTTGCCAGCCCCATCACCAGCGCCGAGTCCTCGCGTGCCACTTCCAGGACACGAGACGTCTTTCGCGACGAACGCAAGCAGTCTCCTCTCGCTGAGGCGGCCACACCAGAGGAGCCTGAGGTTAAGGCTATTGAGGTCGCTGCTACTCCCGTAGTCGAGGCCGAGACTGCCCCCGAGGTTGAGCAGCCTCAACAAGTTGAGGTCAACAGGGCTCCATCGGAGCTTGAGGCCGAGACTGTTCCCGAGTCCGAGGTTCGTGAACTGTTCGATGATGATGATTCTGAGCCCGAGCTCGAGGCTAAGACTGAGACACAGGTCGTCGCTGCCGTCGTGCCCGGGACCAAGGTTGAGCTTGTTGGTCGTGACCGCAAGGACTCTGGCAAGGAGCTCAATGACGAGCTTCCCATCACTCTCAGCACCGAGCCTGTCATCAAGGAGCTCGACGCCGCTACCCACGACCTTCCCTTCCGCCCTCGTGTCAACAGGGAGGCCGACTCTGGTTTCTGGGAGCCCACCACTCCTGCCGAGTCTGAGGCCACCAAGGAGCACAATTCGTTGGAGCTCCAGTCTGCTCCTGCCGTTTCCGAGCTTTCTGCCGAGTCCGAGACCGTCGATGCCGAGATTGAGGCCACCGAGAGCTCCAGCCAGTTCCTCCATCTCGCCGCCATTCCCGAGAACGTCGAGACCGTTGTCGAGTCCACCACTGAGGATGCCCTCAAGATCACTCAGGAGGTTGCTGTTGAGGAGACCGAACCCAAGACTACAGAGAAGGTAGAACCAAATCCTCGTTGTCCAGAACAAGAAGCACGACTAACACACTTGATACAGGCTGAGACCACATCTGCTGACGATGAAGTCGAGTCCTCCGATGCCGACAAACAGCTACCTGAGCAACAGCAGCAGCTCGCAGACGACGCCGCCGATTCCGCCGAGAGGCAGAGCGAGGCGCAGCATGAGCATGAGTCATCACCAATCGCCCTACGCAATGCCGCAAAGTCCGTTGTCTCCTTCGCAGTCAGCGAAGACCAAAAGGCGGAACTCGGTATCCACGAAGAGCCCCGGACCGTTGGTGCCGGCGGTGATGCGGAGACCAAGTCCACCACCGCCGACGTCTTCGCCGGCGCCGAGCCCACCGAGTCCGCTCTTGTATCAGCTCCAAAGGTTTCGTCGAAGATAGATGTCTCGGACAAGACCGAGGAGCTCAACGGCGCCGTCCACCCTGGCATGAACCCCAGGTCCAAGAGCTGGAAGAGGAGGCTCAGCATGCGCGTGCCCGTCCTTTTTGGTCGCGGCATGTGACTTGCTTCATCCGTCAATCATGATAACGATAACGAAAACGAATTGAGGGTGTTGCAGCCTAGGAGGACGAGATGAACGAACTGCACGATGGACATGACGATGGACATCACATCTCCCTTTCTTGGTGAAGAAGCCTGTATTATTTTCCTTCTTGTTCTCTGTCCATGGTTCTTTCTTTTCCTATGAGCGATGATCGTCGTTGGGGCTGCTGTTTGGTTTTTCTCATTGTTGGGCATAGCATATGCATATCTTGCTTTGTTTTTTGTTTCGGTTGCGGTTGCGGTTGCGTTTTCAGTTTTTGGATTTCATATATCCATGGGTCATCTGGCGTTTGAGCATCATCTTTTCCTTATCTGGTCGGCCATTTGGAAATATATATCCCACAATCTTTTGCGCGCACTTTGAAGTTCGATGGTCTTTTGATGATGATGATGATTGTGATTTGATGTTGACGAGGTCTCATGGTGCACACTCATGTACATGCACATGTTTCTGCAAGGACTGGAGGTTCTCTGCGTTCGATTCCATCTCATGTTTTCCTTTTCATGTTCATTTCCTGAAGGCGGCATTGATCTAGATTGGCACTTTGGCTGCTTCAGAGCAGATCACGTTACGAGTCTACAGATACCACATAGCAAAATGACTTGATATCCAAGATTTCGGAAATAAGCACTTCCTATCAATTGTTGGTGATCATGTCTCGAAACGCTTGGCGATGGCGTTATTAACAAAATGCTAGTCTTGGTGATCCGCTAACAGCAAGATATTTGACACCAGACTGTCTCGTGTGTTGTCTAACCAGCCATCGAGATCTCATCAAGGTTGGCCATTGAGGTTCACGACACTCCGTTTCGGCGTGGATCGGGGTGTCATTCAGAGACTCCGCTGTAGGGGTGTGGTTATAGGGCTGGTTCAAGTTGGGACAAGGCCCGCTGTGGGAGAATGCAGACCCCGCCCCCATTCGGCAGCTGTCCCCCGGGGCCCAGGCGTCGCAGCACGCCAGACGCCGAATCCTACCCCGCTATGACCGCAGCCTTCTCCAAAAATCAGCTCCGATCCGATTTCCTGCTCCAGAACCTTGACGTCCAACATTGGCAACTTTCACGGCAAGATGGAGTTTGAACCCAAGATCCGTAAGTGCACATTGCAATTGGAGAGAGAAAGCACAAAGCTGACATTGTTTCAAGCTACGTCCTCGACGGGCGACAAGACGTCCTTTGCCTACGAGACTGCCAGGAAGCGGTGGCCCATCATCATCGTGAGCCTCTCGTCCGATCTTGCCTCGACGACACTCGACCGAACCAATAACCGCTAACCAGTTAATTACCTTATATACGACATAGACTCAAGCCATTGACGATGTCTACCGCACCACCGGCCAAACTGACGACGCTGCCAAGCGCGACGAGGGCAAGAAGATCATCAACGACCTTGCCACGCTCAAATACGAAGTCCAACACGACCGCGCCCTGACGTGAGCCAAACGATCCATGTACACGGAAAAGAAGATGTGCTGAGACAGGGAACAGGCCCATTCCCGACGATGGCGTCTCTGACGTAGCGACCTACAACCAGATCCTCGAGTCCTTGGGCAAGCCCACTTGGCTGAACGTCTCCTGGCTGTTTAGCGAGTGCTACCTCTACCGGTTCGTCCTTCTTCCCGGCCCCATATATCACACCGTACCCATATCTAACCACCACCAACCACTCTCTCCCAACAAACAGCCGCATCAACACCTTCTTCAAGCTGTCCACCCACTGGAAGAACTACGACATCTTCGCCCGCCAAAAGATCAAGACCTTCCGCTCCTCCCGCCCCGCCGTCCTCGAGCTCGCCGCCCGCTACAAAGACCTCATCACCCAGCTCCGCGCCCACAGCACCGAACCCGCCTCTGAAGAAGCCGAGAAGCTTTTGTTCACGGAAATGTGCGAGATCTGCCTCTGGGGTAACGCCACCGACCTGTCACTCTTAACCTCGCTCTCCTACGAAGACATCCAGAAGCTGCAGGGTTCCGAGGCGCGCAAGAAGAGCGAGGCCAACATCCTTGTTAACGATCTCGAGGCTGTGTACACCCAGTTAAAAGAGGCCAAGAAGGCAGGCAAGAAAGAGAGAGTGGTGGATATCGTTCTCGACAACGCCGGTTTTGAGCTCTATGTCGACCTGATACTCGCTGGATACCTCTTGACGGCAGGCCTAGCGACGAGGGTTACTCTGCACGCCAAGTCGATCCCGTGGTTTGTATCCGACGTCCTGCCCAACGATTTCGGCGCCTTGCTCAACGCCTTGGCGGCGCCGGTGCCCTTCTTCGAGACAGCCACCGAGGAGGAAGAGTTGCAAGGCAAGACTCCCGAGAAGCTATCCGACAAGGACAAGGAAGAACTCTCCTTCCTCTTCCAAGAATGGTCCATCCTCCACGCCGAAGGCGCCCTCGGTCTCCGCGCCAACCGCTTCTGGACCGGCCCCGGCTCCTTCTGGTCCCTTGTCGACCCCAACGCCGACGAGCAGACCAAGGAGCTGGCGGCGGATTTGAGAAAGAGCGAGCTGGTCGTGTTCAAGGGCGATTTGAACTATCGCAAGTTGGTCGGTGATGGCGAGTGGGATCCTACGACGCCGTTTACGGAGGCTATTGGACCGCTGGGGCCTGGGTCAGGGATCAATATCCTCGCGTTGAGGACATGCAAGGCGGATGTTGTTGTGGGATTGAGAAAGGGGTTGGACGAGGAGTTGAGGGCGCAGGAGGGAGGTGGGGGGGAGTTGGGGGCGAGGAAGTGGGCGTGGAATGGTAAGTATGCTGTTGTGTCGTTTTCGAAGGGGGCTTGAGCTTGCCTATGGCTGCCGTGGCGCCCTTAATGATGTCGACATCATGCTTCTTGATGAGGGTCTTGGCAAAGTGGTTGATGACACGCTGATCGAAATCCTCACCACGAAGACGGGTGTATGGCCAAGTAGGCCAGGATCTTTGAGCGTTTGTTGTTCGTGTTCTTTTTTCTATTTTCGTTTTTGCCTTAGTGGAATGGTTGATTTCTTTAGATATAGATCTGTTTTGAGAGAACGTAAATAGATGGTTCTTGGATTTCGATCTTTTTTTGGCTTTGGTTTCTTTTAAGATCTTTATTCGTCGTCAGCGCCAGAGAACGGAGCAGACATCCGGGCCTGGGGAGCTCGTGGGCCATCAGAGGGCGGAGCAGGAACGCCAGAAGCCGGAAGAGGATCGCCAGAGGCCGAAGCAGACAACGGGGCAGACGGAGCAGGCGCGCCAGAGGGCCGAGCGGGAGAGGGAGCGCCAGAGCGAGGAGCAGGAGCGAGAGGAGCTTCCATCGGAGCATATGGAGCTCGCGGGCCGGACAGCTGCCCGGGCAGCAGGGCAGACGGCGAAGCAGACAGCGGCGCAGACGGAGAAGAGCCCGGATAGCCGGGCCAGGACAGCTGGACTGGCGGAGCGAGGGGACCAGGTGCTGAAGCGGAAGACGAGACAGACGGCAGAGAAGGCAACCGGGCAGACGACGGAACACCCAATGCGGCAGACAGACCAGCAGAAAGCTGCCCAAGTGCCTGCTGATATGGCGAGGCAGACAGCGACGCCGACGGCAGAGCAGAGGGAGCAGCAGATAAAAACGCCGACAGCAGAGCAGACGGAGCACCGGGAGCGCGCAGCCCAAATGACGGGGCACCGGGGACAGACGATAGGAGAGACGGCGGGGCAGACGGCGGCCCAAAAGGCGGGGCACCCGGCAGAGCACCCGACAGAGCAGACGGCAAAGCAGGCACAGCAGGCACAGCCAAAGCAGAACCCAACTGGCGAAGCCAGACCGGCAAAGCAGGCAGAGCAAAGCCTAAACGACCGAGCAGACGAGGGACGAAGCGGCGCAACGCGCGCAGCAGAGCCCAAAGCAGGAGGATATCCTGCAGCTCTAGGCTGCTGAGGCTGCTGCCGAAGCAGCGCGAGAGGTTGGCGAGGGTGCGGGAGATGGCGCCGCAGAGGGAGGCAAAGCCGACCACGCCGTTGCGCGCGCGGTGGTAGCCGCCGTGTAGGGAGACGGAGAGGGCGGCCAGGCGAGAGATGAAGGTCATCCAGTGGGTGAGGTGCGCGGAGATTGGGTCCATGGTGCTGTTGTTGCTGTTATTGCTGCTGCTATTGTTGCTGGTGCTGTTATTGCTGTTGTTGCTATTGCTGCTGTTGTTGCTATTGCTGCTGTTGTTGCTATTGTTGCTGCTGTTGTTGTTGATGATGTTGTTGTTGTCGCTGTTAAGGAGAGGAGGAGAGGAGGAGAGGAGGAGAGAAGGGTGAGGATGTATTGTCTTTTTTTTTTTTTTTTTCTTTTTTTTTTTTTTTTTTTTTTGGGGGGGGGTTTTTTTTTTTTTTTTTTTTTTTTTTTTTTTTTTTTTTTTTTTTTTTTTT